>JAVTVY010017006.1:0-62709 GCA_036873755.1 Hanleya hanleyi | reverse complement strand
ACACACAGGGACATCACATGTCCAAATACTGAGTGAGAAAATCCCAAGTTATCACCTTGGAACTGAGCTAAGTACCTATCTGCAGTCTTAGGCAAGCTGATTTCATTGGCTATCATAGGCGATCTGTACCATCCATTCACTACCAAGGGAGATCACTCCACGTGACTATCAACCAAACTATCAGTAATCTACCTTGTACTAACAAAATTCCGAGAAAACCTATTCTAACAACAATATTATCCGAAGACTTTGAGTTCTGGTGTTTTCTTCCTAAAATCGACCAGCCCTCATTGTGGTGTCTAAAATGGTTGTTTTCCCTTGAAGCCCGGATAAATCGTGACAATTTTACGTCCAATTCTATGAATTGTGTGTGTGTTTTTTAGAAGAATCACAGCGCTCGTTGTTTCCGAAAGGATATTCGCAGTTGAGCTGATTGTGTTAGACAATCCACGTTCTCGTAGAAGACCACATTAACCCTACCTGGCCTCGACGATTTGGAGTGTATTGCAGCCTGAAAAGCCACTATTATTTTCTTACTCTTGGGGTTATGGGCTGAGACATCCTATGATTTATCTACCACGAAATATAAAGAAATATGCCCTGACCCATTTTGTGACGTTACATTGATTTGGTCGATGTTTCGGTTAGATTTTCCAATTTTCCCCCCTGAAAATCTATATATAAAAAATAGGAAATAATTACCTTAGGTGAAATATACTAATTTTAGGCACTTTTATGTAGAAAAGGAAATAGGCTCAAAATTATTACAATATGGTATAATGTCACGGAGTGTATAGTCACTTGATTTGTTTTGCCGTACGGAGATAGTGTGAGGGTGGGGCATAATTCCTCCCACCAGGCCTGATAGGTTCAACAGGATTCTGTGATGTCTGGGGATATTTCGGTCAACATAAATATTAAAATTTCATGGAAAACGAGAAGAAGAAAAACGCGTGTGGATGGGTCATTCACAGCTGAAACTCTCCGCCCCATCGATGTCGGTAAATCTTTGATACCCTCCTTCATTCAAAAGTATTTCTGCTCAGTGTTCTCGAAACTTCAAAATATAATTTTTGTATTAAAAACAAAACTACCGGTACTTGTTGTCTAGTCAGGTGTCCAGTATTTATGCCAAATATATGAATTTGTCTATTGATTCCATTTTATGAACACCCCATTCGGTGAATTGCAAGACTGATCTTCTCAAATATTTCAAATGATGATAGGGTGTAGGTTTTCCAGAATGACAAATACTTGAGAGCTGACACTCCGTGGCTTTGTACTTTATCATATTGGGGTCATTTTGCAAAACCCCACAAGCAGAGGATCACGAGTAAATTAAAAATGGCGACAATGTGGGGTACCACAAAAGTGATATTTTCGCCCTTTTTCTCCAAAAGTCCGGTGTGGTTTTTTCTTTTTTGCATAGAAAAGTGGGTAAATGCTACTTTATTTTACATCAGATTATTACTCATTAGTTTATCATGCAGTTTCTGCGAAGAAAACTCATAAATACAAAATTTCGAAAATCTGACTGAAAAATCGTCAAACCAAGGACACTTTTGCATTGTCCTACTTTGTCTTACCACATGAAAACAAGTTTGATTAACCCTCCACCCTCACAGTGAAGACTAGAACTGTTTGGACCCCCATGTGGGGACATATAAACTTGTCTTGTCCTTTCCCACACCTGAATGACCCCCCCACCCACCCCCGACATAAGTCAGCTCGGTTTTGTGCTATTTTTTACAATAAATGTTGTTGATTCGCGATAAATTGTTGTCGTTTTCAAGTGTAAAGGATTTTAACATGTTTAGCATTTATTGCTTAGTAATTAGAAATTGACATATTTGCAATTCTAAAAAATCTGCCAATGTTTTAGGGCGGCAAAAAAGGTCAAATTTATGATCGCGTTGCAATTACTGTGAAGGGACACCGCCGAAGCTGTTGGTTTGAAGTTGACGTACGACTTCGAGTCAAGGAGGGGTAATATTCGTGTTGTGAACATTTGTGAGATTTACAGATTACTTTAGAGGCGACGTGTGGAAATGCAAGTGATAAGGCTTGTTCGCTTATTAATTGGTAAATGCTTCTAGTGAAATTGATTCAGCACAATTCTCAATAGTGTTCTGTAAACTTTGTACGCAATGGTTAGATCGCGGCCATGGGGTTTCCGTTTGGAAATTTAATAAGTACAGGCACATGGCAATTTTTCCGGGTTCCAGATCCGGGCCAGTGAAATTATGGTAAAGTATTGTCCAGTTATGGTCAACATTTAAACATTCGGCTCTCAGCATTTTAGACTGTGAGGCTAAATTTTCCGACGCCAAAACAATAACATCGTAAAGGAGCATCTTTAGAAGAAATGGCATGATGTAAGACCTGTTCCCTTATGGATTGGCAAATCTTCAAGAGTAACAACATAGTTCTTACATCTGACAGACATAGTATTATAAACTCGGCTCGCAATTGTCGGATAGCGGCCACCGAATTTTGGCTTTTTGGGTCTTCAGTGCAGGCTTCAGTGGCCGTGCATATATTGTAATGAGTAAAACCTAATCCGAACATTGTTGGTACCGTACTGTATTTATATCTCATCAGGGTATTGGTGTTCTTATTGTTATTGCTGTATTGTCGGTTTTATATACCACGGGAGGGTATTGTAAGTATTTTATACCTCATTAAGGTACTGTCATTGCATGCACGTTTGTGAGTCTGCCTCACATCAGTTATACCATTGTCGGACAGTTGAACAAACACAGGTTATAAATGTTTGGTAAATTGTGATAGTTGTGTTGGTGTTATTGCTTTCTTTTGCCCTCCCATGTCTGTCATGGGATCACATCTTTCACGTACGGATCACCTAAGATCACTCATATGGTGACAGCCAGTTTGGTTGGTGGAGGATTGAGAAAGCCGGAGTACCCGGAGAGAACCAACTCCCGTCGGCAAAAATAACTGACAAAATTCCACACATGGACCAGATGGGCTCGAACCCGTGCCGGGAGCTGGAGGCGATAGGTTCGGGTGATAGCCGGGACAGTGTGATGTCACACTTCTTGTACACACTTATATTTATACCTCGACGATTGCAGAACTGGACAACAAGAGAGAAGAATTTCATTTCTGTCAATATATTTCAAACGCCATTTTAGACAGTGCTATTCCAGAAGGACCTTGAAATGTCATCTAGTAATAAAATGCAACTGTGTCAATTCATGACACGACTTATTATTGCCCAGCACATTCATTTCCATTTTCTGAATTGCGTTCGATTGTTCGAAATCGCACTGTTCTCACTATCATAGCATATTATCTCGTTCGTCCTACATGTGGGGACGTATATGCTATGTCCTGTCCCCATGTCATTCAACCCTACCAAGTCAGGTATTATAACCCCCCTGATCATGCGTTCTACCGTATCTCCGAAAGGACAACGAATTGAGAGATGGCACTCCATCGACGCTGTAGTCTATCATATTGGAGTCATTTTGAGCCTATTTGCATACCCCCCAGAGCAGGGAATAATGGGTAAATGAAATACGGCGACCATGTGGGGTACCGGTAAAGTGATGTTTCCTTCAGTTTTTTTCTTCAAGTTCCTGCTTTTCTGCCAGGAAAAGTGGGGATTTTTTTTTTATTTCGCACTTAAATTTTGCTTATTTATTATGCTAATTTTGCTAATTTATCATGTTTTTGCAATGAAAACACATCAATAAAATATTCGAGAAATGTAACCGAAAATTTGATAAAAAATGACGTTACTGTGACGTAATCAAAGCAGTCAGTTTTCTTTATCGTTTATGTAACTCACTACCCCCCAATCCTGCTTCTATCGGTATTTGAGGTTTTTAATTTTCTAGCTTAGATGATCGGGGTGTTACCGGTATTTTTTTTCTGGTAGTTGCCTCTCAAAAACTTATTTGGCTATATCTATTTGGCGCCTCTATAGACGAAGTATTACCCGAAACGTTTTTTTTGCTCGTTATGTAATAGAATAAAACATTCACAAACCTTCCTGGTACAGATCATTGGCCTTGCAAAAGGCGCCCCCTGAAACATCACAGGTTGTAATATTCAATGAGAAAGATTATAGAAATCCCGATTCATCGCCATCATCATCTGTTTGATTTCATCCAGGTGCACAAGGGATTGTGGACACTGACGAATCTCACCGGTCATGTCTCCTGCTACCAAATGGTTAGCAAAGTGGAACATTTCCATCCCGGAGAGTCTGTCCGATAATATAGGTATACTGTTCAGGAATACTGACAAATAAGATCAAGCGTATGAGTTAGCAAGAACTATCTGCAGTCTAAGTCACGTCAATTACAACACATATAAGGGAAGTGAGAAGAGGTGTCAACATACTGACAGAGCCACATGACTTCACAGTATAGTCTCCTGGTTAACCTATTCTAAAGCACATACCAAGAATCTAACGATTCGTGATATCTGTTGTATCTCAGGCACGCTTTTATTGTACCTGTTCACGTGGCAACTTGGATGATATGACCACACGGCCCCTAGCACCGGCATAAGCGGTATTAGATACAAATCTGAGAGCTATGATGGAAATGCTCTGACAACTCGTATATTGGTAATTGGTGAACTGTTTCGCTCCGACAACTCGTACACTGGAGATTGGTGAGCTGTATCGTCGTCAGATGAATATGACGACATATAACACAAAAGACTAGTCTGTAAGGCCCGATCTCGACCCAGCAGCCATCAATGGAATGGAATAATATCGTATGTATGAATGGTTATCTTGAGATGAATCACTCAGAAAATTTGCAGTTAGAAACGGCAAAAAAATGGAGATATTACTACGCTTTTTTGGAGGGTGAATTTGACCATATATGCAATCACAGGCGATCACAAATACTCAAACTAGTTCTTCTTCACTTTTCATCGGATTTCAATCAGGTGAACTGCATCACATAGAGCAATCCAGTGACTGTGAGAATAAGTAGAAACAATATTATGTATAATTTGGGAATTTAACGAATCGATTATATTTGAAATGAAATTGTAAAACTTAAAATTGATATTTAAAAAAATATGAAAAAATGTGATCCGCTAAAACATGCAATGGTCGACAGGGGATGAAACGGACAGTATTCTGCATACAAACTATTCTGCCTGGCTATTGGGCTAATGTAGAAATTACAAAGGAAAAGATAACACTGCGGGAGTCTCAAGAAGTTCAACTTGATTTATAGAGCTAGTTATGGGAACAGATATTCTATAAATATTGAGGCACGGATTGCCTAAATTTGAATAGATCTCAACGTAATGTAAAAGGTTGGAAGACGCTGTTTTGAATAAAGGACTGACTTTTAAGAATGGATCACTGAGTTGCGTATCACTAAGTACATGTCCCACACAGGTAACTTCTCAAGTAGGGGAATACACATCTGCAAAATATAAACGGAAATATTAATCATACAGCTATTTGAAAAGTGACAAAATGTCATGAACTTTAAGCGCAACATGCCTAGCAAGTAATCTGAAGACGAAAAATATGTCAAACAATGATGTTGGCTCAGTCTCAGTTTTCTATACCAGGAAAAACAAATTTCCCATTAACCCTCTCCGGCCTGAGCTTTTTGTGACCTGTCCAGGCCTGGAAGGCGGGAGGGGTGGAGGGGGCATTTCGTCCCTGAATCTCTCAATCTTTTGTCGTTCCAGAGATAACACAGAAAGTTTGCCCCCCCCCCCCAGACCTGGTAGGGTTAAATGCATATAAAGTTGAATAATCCAGCTATTATTACGAAAACTGGGCATTTGGTAGATCATGGGTTGTGGAGTAGTGTCATATTCAGGTCTGTTTTGCAAAAATATTATAAGAAACAAAATGTAGTTTTCGATATTTAAGTTCAACGATTGAATAAAATTAAGAGCAGCTAAATTTATGTAATAAAACTTTTAAGTCTTGTATCAATGCTATGCCCCCCCCCCCCCCCCACACACACACAGGGACATCACATGTCGAAATACTGAGTGAGAAAATCCCAAGTTATCACCTTGGTACTGAGCTAAGTACCTATCTGCAGTCTTAGCCAAGCTGATTTCATTGGCTATCATAGGCGATCTGTACCATCCATTCACTACCAAGGGAGATCACTCCACGTGACTATCAACCAAGCTATCAGTAATCTACCTTGTACTAACAAAATTCCAAGAAAACCTATTCTAACAACAATATTATCCGAAGACTGAGTTCTGGTGTTTTCTTCCTAAAATCGACCAGCCCTCATTGTGGTGTCTAAAATGGTTGTTTTCCCTTGAAGCCCGGATAAATCGTGACAATTTTACGTTCAATTCTATGAATTGTGTGTGTTTTTTTTAGAAGAATCACAGCGCTCGTTGTTTCCGAAAGGATATTCGCAGTTGAGCTGATTGTGTTAGACAATCCAAGTTCTCGTAGAAGACCACATTAACCCTACCTGGCCTCGACGATTTGGAGTGTATTGCAGCCTGAAAAGCCACTATTATTTTCTTACTCTTGGGGTTATGGGCTGAGACATCCTATGATTTATCTACCACGAAATATAAAGAAATATGCCCTGACCCATTTTGTGACGTTACATTGATTTGGTCGATGTTTCGGTTAGATTTCCCAATTTTCCCCCCTGAAAATCTATATAAAAAATAGTAAAAAATTACCTTATGTGAAATATACTAATTTTAGGCACTTTTATGTAGAAAAGGAAATAGGCTCAAAATTATTACAATATGGTATAATGTCACGGAGTGTATAGTCACTTGATTTGTTTTGCCGTACGGAGATAGTGTGAGGGTGGGGCAAATTCCTCCCACCAGGCCTGATAGGTTCAACAGGATTCTGTGATGTCTGGGGATATTTCGGTCAACATAAATATTAAAATTTCATGAAAAACAAGAAGAAGAAAAAACGTGGGGGATGGGGGGAGGGGGAGGGTCATTCACAGCTGAAACTCTCCGCCCCATCGATGTCGGTAAATCTTTGATACCCTCCTTCATTCAAAAGTATTTCTGCTCAATGTTCTCGAAACTTCAAAATATAATTTTTGTATTAAAAACAAAACTACCGGTACTTGTTGTCTAGTCAGGTGTCCAGTATTTATGCCAAATATCAACCTGTAACCATCTCGGTCATCTATACGCGGTAAGACTGACCCTGGGATCGTGTGTATCCATTTCAGACTACTTTCGGCAACTGCTTGAGGGAATTTCCAGAAATCAATACCACGTGACTTCGTGAGCCAATCAGCTAAAGTCAACCGACGTAACCCCAACGTATCCCGCCATTTTCGAGTCATGTGATGATCTACTTGTTCAAAATTACAGATCTACCACACCTCTTGGATGATACGAAAGTTATTCATAGCTATATATTTTGTAAGCCCAGGCAATATCTGTTTCCGCGGTATGTATGAAAACCTGTAATTTATCAGAATTTTTGAGTCTGTTCTGCGCCGGATGAAGGCCGAACAGAATCCGGTAAAACACCGGATATCGCTCCGCGATAATGGAGACACACGATTCGCAAGCCATCTTATGGATGGCGAAGTGTGCGCAAATGGCCAAATATACAATGTATGAATTTTTCTATTGATTCCATTTTATGAACACCCCATTCGGTGAATTGCAAGACTGATCTTCTCAAATATTTCAAATGATGATAGGGGGTAGGTTTTCCAGAATGACAAATACTTGAGAGCTGACACTCCGTGGCTTTGTACTTTATCATATTGGGGTCATTTTGCAAAACCCCACAAGCAGAGGATCACGAGTAAATTAAAAATGGCGACAATGTGGGGTACCACAAAAGTAATATTTTCGCCCTTTTTCTCCAAAAGTCCGGTGTGGGTTTTTTTTGCATAGAAAAGTGGGTAAATGTTACTTTATTTTACATCAGATTATTATTCATTAGTTTATCATGCAGTTTCTGCGAAGAAAACTCATAAATACAAAATTTCGAAAAGCTGACCGAAAAATCGTCAAAAAAACTATTTCAGCCAACAATGTCGTAGGTTCCACAGGAACTAAGGACTAGAAACTCAACTCTTGATCAATCAGCATTGAGAGCTTCTCGTCAAACCAAGGACACTTTTGCATTGTCCTACTTTGTCTTACCACATGAAAACAAGTTTGATTAACCCTCCACCCTCACAGTGAAGATTAGAACTGTTTGAACCCCCATGTGGGGACATATAAACTTGTCTTGTCCTTTCCCACACCTGAATGACCCCCCCCCCACCCCCGACATAAGTCAGCTCGGCTTTGTGCTATTTTTTACAATAAATGTTGTTGATTCGCGATAAATTGTTGTCGTTTTCAAGTGTAAAGGATTTTAACATGTTTAGCATTTATTGTTTAGTAATTAGAAATTGACATATTTGCAATTCTAAAAAATCTGGCAATGTTTTAGGGCGGCAAAAAATGTCAAATTTATGATCGCGTTGCAATTACTGTGAAGGGACACCGCCGAAGCTGTTGGTTTGAAGTTGACGTACGACTTCGAGTCAAGGAGGGGTAATATTCGTGTTGTGAACATTTGTGAGATTTACAGATTACTTTAGAGGCGACGTGTGGAAATGCAAGGGATAAGGCTTGTTCGCTTATTAATTGGTAAATGCTTCTAGTGAAATTGATTCAGCACAATTCTCAATAGTGTTCTGTAAACTTTGTACGCAATGGTTAGATCACGGCCATGGGATTTTCGTTCGGAAATTTAATAAGTACAGGCACATGGCAACTTTTCCGGGTTCCAGATCCGGGCTAGTGAAAATATGGTAAAGTATTGTCCAGTTATGGTCAACATTTAAACATTCGGCTCTCAGCATTTTAGACTGTGAGGCTAAATTTTCCGACGCCAAAACAATAACATCGTAAAGGAGCATCTTTAGAAGAAATTGCATGATGTAAGACCTGTTCCCTTATGGATTGGCAAATCTTCAAGAGTAACAACATAGTTCTTACATCTGGCAGACATAGTATTATAAACTCGGCTCGCAATTGTCGGATAGCGGCCACCGAATTTTGGCTTTTTGGGTCTTCAGTGCAGGCTTCAGTGACCGTGCATATATTGCAACGATTTATATCTAATCCGAACATTATTGGTACCGTACTGTATTTATATCTCATCAGGGTATTGGTGTTCTTATTGTTATTACTGTATCATACACCTCATCGAGGGTATTGTTGGTTTTATATACCTCGGGAGGGTATTGTAAGTATTTTATACATCATTAAGGTACTGTCGTTGCATGCACGTTTGTGAGTCTGCCTCACATCAGTTATGCCATTGTCGGACAGTTGAACAACGTAGGTTATAAATGTTTGTTAAATTGTGATAGTTGTGTTGGTGTTATTGATTTCTTTTGCTATCCCATGTCTGTCATGGCATCACACCTTTCACGTACGAAATTTTTTAAGATCACTCATATGGTGACAGTCAGTTTGGTTGGTGGAGGATGGAGGAAGCCGGAGTACTCGGAGAGAACCACCCCCCGTCGGCAAAAATAACTGACAAACTTCCACAGAAAGACCAGATGGGTTCGAACCCGTGCCGAGAGCTGGATACGATAGGGTCGTGTGATAGCCAGGAAGGTGTGATGTCACTCTTCTTATACACACTAATATTTATATCTCGACGATCTCTACGATTGCAGAACTGGACAACAAGAGAGAAGAATTTCAATTTTGTCAATATATTTCAAAACCCCATTTTTTGCCCAACACCTTCATTTCCATTTTCTGAATTGCGTTCGATTGTTCGAAATCGTGCTGTTCTCATCATCATAGCATATTATTTCGTTCGTCTTACATACGGGGACGTATATGCTATGTCCCGTCCCCATGTCATTTAACCCTACCAAGTCAGGTATTATAACCACACCCCACTCCCCCGGCCATGCGTTCTATCCTATCTCCGAATGGACAACAAATTGAGAGATGGCACTCCATCGACGCTGTAGTTTATCATATTGGATTCATTTTGAGCCTATTTGTATAACTTCCAGAGCAGGCAATCATGGGTATATGAAATACGGCGACCATGTGGGGTACCGGTAAAGTGATGTATCCTTCAGTTTTTTTTCTTCAAATTCCTCCTTTTTTGCCAGGAAAAGTGGGAAAATTTGTTTTATTTCGCACTTAAATTTCGCTTATTTATTATGCTAATTTTGCTAATTTATTATGCTGTTCCAATGAAAACACACAAATAAAATATTCGAGAAATGTAACCGAAAATTCGATAAAAAATGTCTTTTTTTCAAAATGACGTTACTGTGACGTAATCAAAGCAGTCAGTTTAACCCAAGGATATAGTGTGGTAAGTTTCAGGCCCTCCAGCTGAGGGGTAAGAAACATATTGGGGGAGAGGGACGAATTGGTCTCACCCTACAGGCCTGGACAGGTCCCCAAAAGCCCAGGTCAGGTAGCGATAACCTGTATCCTAATAAGATGGGACTCATACTGGCGACGTCAGGCCTAACGTGTGTAAGTGTCACTTAAATACACGTTGCGTTCACAACGTTTATTAACCTGAGATTTAGTTGAAGAGTTCTTAGAGTGTAGTTGTGGTGTATCTGGGAGGTGTACTCCTTAAAATCATGTAGTTTAGTTGAGGTGTATCTGAGATATACCTAGTTGTGCAAAGGATATGTGATGTTCAAACAGGAAACACTTACTTGTATGTGACGGTGATAAAGCTGTTTTTGTTTCAATTCCAAACCCAAAACTCCATATTTTTCTTGAATAAAATATATTGAAATCTGGAAATAATGACTAGGGTCAGTGAGTACAGTTGAACTTTGACCTGTTTTGATTACTGATAAGTACATTTCAGTTTCCATTTCAATATGTAGTTTTCCAAAAAAAACAGTTTTTTGTAGGTTTTGGGTTTAAAAATATATAACTTTTTCTCATATAAACAGATTGCCATTATTTTCTCTGTTAATTACACATCAGTGCTAAAAATATATTGTTATGACAGTTTGAAGTGATACATGTTTGGTCCATTCTCCAAATAATTTGTCAGAGTTTGTAACATCCTAAACTGTCCGTGTAATCTCCTAAACCGTGATCAGCTGTCGTTATATCTGACAGGAGGGAATATACAGTGTGATACCATGAGAATTGTTAGATTGATGTTCATGTATAGGAACATGTATAAGAGGAAATGTGCTGATAATTACCTACAATAAGAGTGCGAATATGTCCACCAGCTGTATCTAAGGATGTAGGTGAATAATTGTAGAGGGGTATTCAAGGCGCATTCTTCTTTGATGGAGTGCAGGGAATGTACTTGAGGTGTAGGTAAATTACGCTTATATTTTGACAAAATCCATGTGGAGTACTTGAGATGTAGGTTAATTAGATGTATAAATTTACTAAGTTCAATGAGATGAACTTTACACATCCAGACAAAAATAAAATGACGTGTAAACCTAATGTTCACCTCAGCTACACCTCGACTAGAGGTGTACCCTTCTGAAAGGGAAAACATCCATATTACCAAGTATTTCTGGTTGGCACAGATGACAATCACCTCATCACACTATCTAATATTGCACACGTGGTTCCGCTTGCACTTATTAACCCTACCTGGCCTGGGGGGGGGGGCGAAATGGCCCTCCTACCAACTTTCTGCGCTATCTCCGGAACGACAAAAAATAGAGAGCTGAAACTCCGTGACTTTATAGTTTATCATATTGGGATCATTTTAAGCCTATTTGCATAACCCCCCTAGCAGAGGATCACGGGAAAATTCAAGATGGCGGCCACGTGGGGTCCCAGAAAAGTGATGTTTTTGTCATATTTCTTCAAAATTTCTGCTTTTTTGCGATGAAAAGCGGGCAAAAACTATTTTATTTCACATCACATTAATATTTACTAATTTATCATGCAGTTTTTGCGAAGAAATTTCATGAATAAAAAATTCAGAAAATCTGACTGAAAAATCGGCCAAAAAATGCCGTTTTTGAAAATGACGTCACTGTGACCTCATCAAAGCAGCCATCTTGGCTTTTTTACGTTTTCTTGTAGATCTTGACCCAATGGTATAGTATGGTAAGTTGCAGCCCCTTAGCACAAGGGGTAAGAACAATAATTAGGGCGGGGGGACATTTCGCCCCCCCCCCCACCAGGCCACAACAGGTCCCAAAAAAACCCAGGCCAGATAGGGTTAAGGGAGTAGAGGACGTTCATTTCTAGAGGTTGACATTTTTTTTTAATTTCAGGATGTTTTCATCAGGTTAGGAGAAGATGATCCATGGAAAAAAAATAGGGGGTCACCATACTCGTTAAAAAAATATGGTAACCAAAAGCTTGTATACCACTTAAAAGCCATAACACTGAATACATAGGGAAATTTGGATTTTTTCTTCTTTGATGCTCAATAAATCAAACTTCCCAAGGTCAAATTTTTCCCATTTTGCTATATAATACTAAACACATATAGTGCTTGTTAAATATGTAATAAAAACAGGGGGACACCATACTTTCTTAGAAAATATTAGCGGTATAACAGATAAACTGAGCCTTTTCAGTCCTATTTCCAGGAGGGGGTGGGGAATTGAGGTGGGTGTGGAGAATATTATTGAAGTTCCAATTATTAGCCATTCAGAAGTTTTCTTTTTGTTGAAAGTGAATAGGAGTAAATTTGGGGGTATTCCGGAGGAATAATTTTTAACCTATAGAGCACTTTTCAACCTCCAACTGTTGAATTTAAAATGCTAATTTTTTGGTCCGTCCCATCACACTATCGACCCACCAGTGGAACGCATAAATGGTTGTGTTGTGTCTTTTGTTGATTTTTATTCCATTTTGAGATGTCTGCGTACTTTTGTTAGGAAATTCAGCTTGTTTTGAAAAATCCGACAAATCACCATGTTGTAGCCCCATAAGAGCAAGGAAATGAACGTCCTCTACTCCCTTAAGTAAAACAAGACAGCTAAGCTGAACAATAAATATTTATCTCTGCATATTGGATGTCAGGCACAAATTACGCGTGTTGGCGTCAATATTCTGGCTAGACAGCACGTTAACGTGTATAACCGCCATGATTGGAGCTTGCCATGAGCGAGAGTAACATAGTTTTATCTATGATTTGAACTGACACACGTCTCACGTACCCCGGTATACTAATTACAGAACTTTATAGAACTTGTGATCCTGCCAAAATATCGTGATGGGATCGAAACAGACAGATAACAAACACGACATGGGCTCCACAATGGAGAAAATAATATAATCCAGTTTGCCAATGCAGATATAACAGGCATTATCACTTTGGTATCGACTGTCTGGACAGAAAATAGTGTCTATAGAGTTCAAGTGGAATTTTGTGCGAGCACCATTCTGTCTATTATTTGTAATTGCTATAACACATTTTCTCGCAGAATCCATGTATTAAGACTATTTTTTTATTTTTGATATTGTATTCGATATAAATTTGGATGATGCCATGCCTAAGGTAAACATTACATTTGCAAGTATATTCAGGCGTCAGATCGAGCATTCGTATTTCTGTACGACGTCAGGCATTACAGGTTAGTTTTTCTGGTATTCTTGCATTTACTAGGTTATCCCCATGTTAAGGCGTTTATTCAACCAGACGTCCACGATGCTCATCTGTTAACATCAGATGAGTTACTTGTGTAGGCTGATCTGTAATCACAGCTCCCGAGCTAGCGAATCTAATTCCGCTTAAGCCGGTGCTAGGGGCCGTGTGGATACTCCATAGTCTTCACATGAACACCTGCAAAAAGCGCGGCTGAGATACTAAGGCTACGTCCGAGAATCCACCATATTGTCGCGCCTGAATGTGGGGTCACTAGAGAAACTTTCCTGTGGATCGACTCATATGGTTGCTTTTTAGTCGCCAGACGTCATCAATATTCCTTACCCCTACGTCTTTGACAAAATAATTTTCGCGTCGTTAATCGAAAGACCATTTTATACGACAGCTACCATCAGTAAATCAAATGTGTATGAAATTAAAATTAATCAAAAACAAACAAAAAAAACGCACAAGACAGCTTCCTGCAAGAGAGAAGCGGTCAGCAGTTTCCAGTGATGACGGCAAGCTATCATGGCATTCTTTACATAAATTCCTAATCACCAATAGCGATCACAGCTTAGGGACTATATGTCGCCACCAGGGATTGAGCGGACCACTTTTCTAACTGACCGAAGCTGTGAATCTTTATTTTCCTCTTGTTACAAGGCGGTGTATGGAATTGCAAACACGATGTATGGTTGTCATATAAGCTGATATCACCCAACGAATCTTTTTCTAAGCTTATATACTTGTGGCAGTATAGGTTATGGCAAAGTGACTGTTTATACCGTTGGCTCGACGAAGAGCACGGATATAAAAGAAGCACTTGAAGGAATTACCAGGCCATAACGACAGCTAGATTCTTCTGTGATCATGATAATTAATGGTGCTTGATCGGAGATGATAATAAAAAAGAAGGCGATTATATTTAGCGCCCAGCCATAATTCACACGAGGCTTCTTTCTCGATGGCCAACGAGTTGTACATCAAAGAAACCACTAAGCTGCTTTGACGGAAGTTTAAAGCTAAAATAGCAAAAACACTGTTGCCGGCGTTTAGATCATAGCTGGCTTAGGTAAAAGTGCCATCATGCTTAGCCGAGATAGCCACTTTTAATTATTGTAGATTACACTGCTAGTAAATCTGGGTGGTTAACAACACTGAATGATTTTGTACATATTTTTTACACAACTCAACTTTAGACAACTCCTTACGGACAGAATTATACGCACTACGGACGTATGCCAAATGTCAGATGCTACTGTTCGATCTTTATCAAAATATCGTGGAATCTGTGATAAGTGGACCTTATTCGCATGACTCGATTGCGTCCAAACTCATGTAAGCAGAACATAATGGACGCGGTTAAGTGAGGATTCAAATCTCAAATGCGGTACGACTTAATTACCAAGATGAAATATTTCGTATGAAAGAAAATGTTCAACTAGCTTTTGAAACGTTTCAGCTTTCTGTGATTTGTTATTTTTAAGCTATTGAAACATTTTTAACAGTGACACCAGTTTGTTACAACAACAACAATACCAGACTTGCGGACTCTTTTTAGTACATTATGTCTTTGTATTATCTGAGTAATTGTCAGGCAGTGGATCTTGGGGTATTGGAAAACAGAAACTTAGGTTAGCGTTTTTGTGCAACAAGCTATGTTTCGAAGTGTAAGCAGTGCACTTCTCCCTCTGCAAGCACAAGAAACCAGCTGTCCACAGAGGATATCTAGCACTGTTTTATCACTTGTCTTCATTGCACCATGTAAGTGTCCTGTCTGTGTCTTGAGTGCTGTCCTCAGTGTTTTATACGGTGGATGGAGGGTGTCTGGTTCCATGCTGCTCCAAAGATTTCTTCTTTGAAGTAGCAGGAACACAACTGGGCTGGGTGGTGCTCATGGTGGTGCTTGTTCGTCGCGATGTGACTGAAATAGTGCTGAAAGCGACGTTAAATCCTGTTCACTCACTCACTTATATCAAAATAAACTGCGCACCGATATATAGTAGCTGTCCAAAATCAGTTTGGGATCTGCTCTGGCTAACTGAATAAATATATGATTTTGGCACTAATACCGCACAGCGTTGGAGGCTGAATTCTCGCTAAATCCTACAATGTCAGTTCAAAGACTTGGAGCCTCTCTGGCCAGATTTTCATACAACCACTTGCATTTGTGGTTTTATTGCGATAACTATGTGCATGATCAATATACATATTTCTCCGGGATTACAAACAAGTGACTATAATGGCCATGAGGGCGACAGGTATGAAGGTATCTGAATTTAATTGCTGGTCTTTAATTAAAATGAGCCTTCGTTTTCAAACGTTAATTTTTGGAGACGTTTTACCCTACCTGGCCTGCCCCCCCCCCTACCAAACTTGGTAAAAGCTGACCCTTCGCGACTTTTTAGTTTATTATATTGGGGTCATTTTGAGCATATATGCATAACCCCCTCGAGCAGAAGATCACGGGCAAATTCAAGATGACGGCCATGTGGGATACCAGAAAAGTGATGTTTTCGTCATTTTTCTTCAAAATTTCTGCTTTTCTTCGAAGAAAATCGAGTAAAATCTGTTTTATAACACATCAGACTATTATTTACCAACTTACTATGCAATGTTTGCAAAGAAGGGTAAGAAAAAAATTAAAAGGGGGGCCCCACCGGTCCATAAAAGCCCAGGCCACATAGGATTAATAGTTTAATTAATAACTTTGACGAGTAAAACACGCCTTCAACAAGATAATGCTGCCTCAGTTATTCGAATTTTGGTCCAAATCTTTTTTTTATAATTTTATGGGTTTTCTTATCTCAATTGAACAAAATTGGATAAAATGAGGTCATACCAAAAGCAACAATATCTCAGCACCAAGAACAACAATTTGAACTGAAGAATAGTTTTTGGTGCAAAACGGCGATGCTAATGCTTTGAATCTCTACGTGAATAGTTTTCGAGAAATAAACGGTTCTATTTTTAAACTTGAGAAATTAACGCGATCTACAGATTAGAGTCTATATTAACTGCTAGCGATGCCTCTCAGCAGTAATTGAGCGATATAAGCGTGAATAATCAGCTTAAAGTTGTCTCTACTCAATAGGGCGAACATTTTACCAATAAAAATAAGAATATCATGGCTAAAATTTCACCCAAGCAAACATTTATTCACCAAAATAATCTCTCTTGGATAAAGAATCGATAAAGTACGTGCTAATGAGGGGGGGGGGGGGTGCGGGGCGGGGGACACAATTCATTGAATAGACAAGGTGCACTAATTGGCTAGAGCGGCGGATTTTCACTGAACATTGTTATGTTTTATTCCCACCAGAACAATCGCCAAATTAAATATGAATATATTACGTCGAACATAATTCTCCTTGGATCGGGTTTGAATTACTATACGTAATGTTAACATGTTCACTGGGAATATTAACAACTTTGTAAGATCACAATTCAACCATGCTATTATGAAAAGCTCTATCCGAGTAATATTGCGCCCCACTTACATGGAAGTACACCATCCTTTAAAATCTATTATCTTCATAAGCTATTATGTTCGCCACCCGACGAAACCAGGTTTGTCAATGTTCAGTTCACATAACGGATTTGTCACAAACCCGTATCTTTATGGGGAAATACTTTATCCTTTGAATTGTCTTCGATCAGTCGCATGTATAATCGTGTATCCAGATTTGACAAATATACCATCCATAACTCATTTAGACATATTGTGACTGGTAATTTTTATAAAGTGTGCGATACGAAGCTTGAAACAACCCTGATGAAAGGACCAAAATATAGAGAGCCAAATAATATCAATATCATGGCCGACCAAAAGATAATCCTTTGTGCAGTTTAACAGTACGTTGCTGAGTGCCGAAACGATTAATTCTCGCTTACTGGTTGGATCCTGCCAGAGGCTAGGCTGTCGATACCATCCGCCACACTGACAGAAATACTCTTTTCCAAGGAAACGTTTCAACAGAAAATGCCGTGAGTAATATAATATTTATAATGTAAATATTACTATTGCCAGGTGCTGGTTAAAAAATTGAGCATACCTATTCCATCTGCTTCTGTATCGAATTACTCCTCCAATGGAATTACTTTTGGGGATATATTCGACAAACACGAACAGTTTCTCAAGGAAAAGGGTACTTCTCTTCCTACCATTCATATCTATAAACCAAAATTGTACTCGACTCCCAAAATGCATAGAACCCCATAAAAAGCTACATTTATATCTGGTTCCAGAACCACAATAACAAATACCAACATATCCTAGCACTGGGTAATCCCGATAATAGCGACGCTATTTTGATTATATTAACCACCCCCACCTCACCACCTTCACTGGATTTGATGGAAACCACTGATAAGCCAGATGGACCATCATATCTGGACCGACTTCAATTTTGGCAAAGTTAGCTGACCATTTCCGGATAGCAATATTCCATAACGACCTGCGTACGACATATAGGTATCTCGCCTGGTAGCATTTGCTGCGTCATGTGCAGACTGTGACGGTTTTAATCAACGCCCCGGTATATTACTGCAGAAACTTGTCAAACATAACCATACCACCAAACGCCTCCATTCAAAGTTGCTCAAATTCTGTGATAAATATCGCATACTGACGGCAACATACAATCGTAGCTTTCAAGATCACAGATGTAACGTTTCGTAACTTGTGTTTAATTCCGCTCAACCCGGGGCTAGGGTCCTTTTGAATAACATGTGTTTCACATCTCTATGGTGTTCAAATGAACAGACACAGTCAATGCGTGACTGAGATAATACTCTATGAGCGGCTTGAAAATTAATTTGGATAATGAATAATGGTCAGTGATTAGGATTTTAGGTTAAGAACATCATCATGTCTTGCATAAACATCAATGAAAACTGTTGTAGGAAACAATCTTCCATTTTCTATTTTGTCATTTCATACAAATTTTGAATTGGTGCTGTCATACGAAATAGGAGTTTCGATTATTGACAATAATTTTTTTCATGGACGACGGCTGAATATTGAATGTCGGATGTGACGTGCTAAATAGAAGAAGGTAGATCACCTCGGATATTCTTCTGACCAATATCAATTTAATTTCAAAATGCCATTCAACATATCAATTTCTCTAACATCAAGAATAATGTTGGTGCTGATTCATGTCGACATCAATGTTTATCTAATGTTGAGGATACTGAGGCCTCCTGCAGAGACTTTTACACATCCTCTAGAATTTGTCTTTATACAGCTAAAAGTATGCCGTATAGCATAATAATGAATATATCTGTTGAAATCGCATTTCTTAAGGATTCCAAATATATAAATGTGTTTATTGTAAATCTGTAGCTTGTGAAGGTATTCGAATTAAAAAAAATGCTAAAATAAATTTAGCCTTCTTTTTTGAATGGTTATTTTCAAAAAAGTATTCAACTTATTGTAACTTACATCATCATTTCCTGTAGCAGACAACTCAAACATGAAATCTGTCTCGGATTTGTCAATTTCGGTCTACTTCTTATTCTATCCGCCATTAATTCAACATCAAAGCACAAAACTGTGAGTTGCTCGATTTTGTAAAGAAATATTCCATTCAATAGAATGAGAACTAGACCAAATTGATAAAACTGAGACACAGATTTCCTGTTGGAGTTGTATTCTACAGGAAATGATGAAGTAAGTTACAAGTTGAATAATTTTTTGGAAATAGCATTTAAAAGAATAAAATAAAATTTTAAATTGATATTTTATTAAATCCAAATATCTTCACAACCTACAACTCCACTGTGAACAAATTTATATCTTTGGAACCCTTAAGAAATGTGCTTATTTAAGAAATTTATACATTACCCTAGCTATGAGGCATACTTTTAACTGTTTTAAGAGAAGTTTTAAAAGGTGCGCAAAATTATGTGCAGGAGGGCACAGTACCCTTAATCGCAAAAACGCAGTCTAGCGCCTATAAAACAAAATCGGAAAAGCAAGTTTCTGACAGCTGAAAATCAATACACGATATTCAGTAAATATTCACAACAAATACGAAATGATCCAAGAAGGCATTCAGAAATTATAGAGCGAACGAAATCGGCGGAAGAAGAATAAGCAGAGTAAGAAAAAGAAGGACAAGCAGGAAAAAAGGAAATCGTCACTATTGCAACGCATCGCCATCATGATATCATAACACGATATACTGTGTGAAATATGTTGAATGTCAACTTTGATTGGCTGCTTTTCTAGTATCCACTTCGTTTGGAAAAATATTTAAATTGCCACAAATATTAAATACATCAAGATTAAGGTGATGTAGTTATGATAAAATGCCTTCTCTGACCTATCTGAAGCAATGGAGATTTACGAATGAGTTCCGGATTCGAAGTTTGGCACCATACAAACCGTATTAGTTTATATGGCAAGCGTCAGATCCGGGTTTTAATATTCAACCGTCGTCCATAAAAGAATTTCTGTGTCAAAAATCGAAAGACAATTCGCATGACAATTAGCACCAATTCCAAAAGTGTATGAAATAAAAAATACTAAAACAATATGGTTTCCTACAAGAGAGAAGCGGTCAACAGTTTTCAATGATGTCAGCAAGACATGATCCTAATCACTAACCATTCTTCTTTATACAAATGAATTCGTTTTGAGAGTACGTATCAGTCGCGCTTTGATCGCGATTCTTCATTTGAATACCATGAAGACGTAAAACACATGATATTGAAACGCCCCGGGTTAAGCAAACGAGTGAATAGATTTCCATCATCAGTAGAAAGAGATTATTTACTATACAAGTCCAGAATGTTATTTGGGAAATACGATCTTTGTTTGGTTGAGTTAATTTGATATCTAAGCGAGTCTTTGAATTTAACCATCATCACTAACGTTGATGTAATCCATCAATTCAGCTGTCGTGAACAGCAAGGAGCTCAGCATCCTGCTCTTCTGTGTCTGACAACGAATGCAAGGATTCACAATGACTATGTAGAAATCGATCATCTTTAGAGTCTGGGTTTATTATAGAAGGAACACATGTTTTTTGGCCTGTATTATATGTATTTTCCTCGTGTACCACCGTGTGGCAACGAGTGAATAAACTGAACTGAACTGGTACATAATATGCAACTCTCCCCAGATATCCATGCAGTTAACCCGAGTGTCATCAATATCTCAGCTCGATGACAGCTCAATCAAGCTTATACATAACTTTCATTATTAAAGGCTATATTTCTTGGCTGTGTTTTGTCATTGACTGCCAACTTAGCTGCCGTGACCACAAAAGGCTTAGAAATAGTCTACTCTCTCGAAAGGAGAACCAGAGAAACCTTGCATTATTTGATGAAATAATCTACAATGATGATGTGATCAGGATCCCTGGTAACCAAATAGCAATGAGAAATACAAAAGATCGGTGAACACGTTTACATCTTTATTGATGGATTTTATAGTATTGTCAATCTATCTTATTCTCGGGATTGCTCACACACCCACATTTTTTGTGGGTTATGCTCACCGTAACAGCGATACGAGGACACTGGGAGAGTTTATCTTATCCATTTGAGCTAATTGTCGCCGATTTGTATAGGTTTCTCAGAAACACGTCATGGCAAAATCCAAAATAGTAGCGCAGTGAGCTGAATTTCAAATTTGTATGTATTTTCAGTCTCATTTGTGACATTTGTTTGCCCCAGAGTATGTAAAATGAAATGAACTAACCCAAAATGAGTGACATAGGGTATTCTTTAGGCCTACAGTTGAGGTATCTTTGGCGAAAGTGCCTAGAAATAAAAGTAACTGATAATGGGATACATACTTTTCGTTATTGTTTATCTTGATATTGTTTATCGTATATTATTTGCTGAAAAAAACTCAAATGGAAAAACAAACTCACAAACAAAACTGTTGCCCCGGCTAGATGGAATCCGTTCGGTTGTGTGATCAACTCATTGAAAGCTAAGACATGTAGGCATAAAGGAACTACATATTCCTCCTATCTAAATGCGAGTTAACTACCCATATCCCAACCAAGAGAAGCAGCATTGCTGGGTTCTTGCCCACACTAAATTCATATCATAGTTAAACCCCAACTATGTATCATCGCATGCATGGAGTCGAACGATATTATTGACCATCAAATATTTGAGAAACGCAAATTCTCATAGGCACGGCCATCTCTAAACAATTCCACACAGAATGTTAATCGAAAAATGGCTTGGAGAAATATCAACAGAACTTTGAAAATAGGGACTTGAAGTTTGTGACATTTTTAAATATAATTTACGAATTTATTTCCTATTTTCCAGCTAGTAGGCCAATCTCCAATTATTGACAAATCCCGAACCAGGTTATGCTTTTATCCTAATATCTCTTTGGGTAACTTTTGCACAGACCAGCTACGATGTTTTAGTTCCTTTATACATATAAATGAAAGTCTTTTTCTCTGGGCCCACAATGGAATTACAAGCGTCTAATCCGTCATTCATAATTCAGTCGTCGTCCATTAAAGAATACCCGCGTCCATAATCCAAAGACCTATTCCATATTTCATATAACAGTATTAGCATCAAATTCAAAAAGACAATCATAGTATACATAAACATAGGCTAGTTTCCTGCAAGAGAGAAGCGGTCAACAGTTTTCAATGATGTCGACAAGACAGCATGATGTTCCAAAATATCAAATCCGTATCGCTGATCAGTATTCTTAATCCATAATAATCGATGTAAAGTCTTCATCTAGAGAGTGATGTATCTCAGTCACGCTTTGATTGTGGGTGTTCATATGAACCCCATGAGGATCTTGAAGTACATGGGTTCATACGGCTCCTAGCTCCGGGTTAAACGGAATTATACACAAGTTACGGAACGTAACGCCATAAATCTTGCACCTAACGCTCGTATTTGCTGTCAGCATGCGATATGTATCGTCAAATTTGAGAAACTTTGAGTGGAGGCGCTTGGTGGTATAAGTTTCTGCAACAGTGTTTTGTGACGTTGATTAAAATCTTCACATTTAACACAGGATCTAGCAAATGCTACTAGGCGTGATCTGTATACGCCATATGCAGGTCCCACTGGAATATTACTGTCCAGAAAGGGATGGTTTACGATGTCGAAATTGTAATCATCTCTTTTGTGATAAAGTCGACGAGAGAGAATGCCCGCTTCATTTTTATAGAGATATATATCTAAATATGATGTGCCTGTAGGGCTATCTGTAGTTTCCTTCAAATCCAGTGAAGGTAGATCTATCCTTCACCGCGTCATTTATATAGCGATTTTCCACAGCGAGAAGATCGTCTATATAGCGTTTGGTGAATGAGAAGGATCGGTTTTTGAAAGCGTCTGCATATAGTCATATTCATAAGAGAGCAAATATAGACAGCCAACAGGGATGCATTATTAGTACCCTTTGCAATTACAACACATATAAGGGAAGAACTACCTATATGCTGTTGATATATTGTACTGCAACTATATGAACAAAGAAACATCCCATGAATGATATATTTTGTATGTAGTAGAGCTAAAGAATGCTTTATGGCTTCCGACATTAATATATCTACGATCAGTTTTCTTGAACACAGATACTATTAATGAACTTAGACGGTCAATAAGGTCCTGATGAGGGATTGTAGTATAGAGAGTCGAGAAATCCCATGTGGATACATGTCTGTACGGTATGTGACCTTTAGCATCAAGTTCTTCCGTAAGACATTTTGAGTTTTTCAATATCAACATGCATTCAACACCAGAGTATTTAGAAAAAGTGGCGCAATATCTTTCCCAAAATGCTTTTACCTCCTGAAGGGCCCTCGTCAACAGGGTTGAAAGAAGCTTGGTGGTGCAGTTTCTAGAACCAGCTATGAATCTAGCTTTGTATGGTGATTTATGTATTTTGGGAGTCCAGTATACTTTTGGTATGTCGTTATGATTGGTTGGAAGACAACTATCTCTTTCCCCGAGAAACGTTTTGTGATTGTTAAATAAATCTTCCAGAGTAAATGCAGTTTGGGAGTAAGTAGACATATTTGATGATGATATGTTTACACTCAATTCTTTAACCAGCACCTGGTAAGAGTAATATTTACATTTGAATATTATATTATTTGGAGCTTTGTCTGTTGGGATTATGACGAATTTACTCTGGAAATTTGCTAAAACTTCTTGCGAATTGAGGTGTCTCAGTACTTGTTTTGCTTGGGGAAAGGTACTTCTGTCAATATGGCGGATTGTTTCAACGACCTTGCCCTTGGTGAGATCCAGCCAATCAGCAAGTACTGTATGGTCAACTTTTTCTCGCTTAGACCAATCAATAACGTACTGTTCCAATGCAGACAATGGCTATTTTCTGGTCGGCCGTCAGATTTATTTTTCTCGTCTCTCTGTATTTAGGTCTCTTCATCAGAAATAATTTTAGGTCCTTATCACTTATTACATCAAGGTTACCAGTCACAACATGTTTACGTGGTGTATAGATAAAGTTCGACGATTCACAATCACAACTATAGCCTCCTGACGTGTATAAGTTCCAGTCAAACTCCTTGACAGCATTAGAGTAATTGAATATTTTGGTGGCTCTAGATTTAGTATAGTTATATGAAATGCAAAAAAAATCGGAAAATCTGACAGAAAAATCGATCAAAAAATGTCGTTTTTGAAAATGGCGTCACTGTGACGTCATCAAAGCGGCCATCTTGGATTTTTTCACATTTTCTGGTAGAGCTTGACCCAAGGGTATAGTGTGATAAGTTTCAGCCCCCTAGCTCGAGGGGTAAGAAAAATAATTAGGGGGGCCATTTCGGCCTGGACAGGTCCCAAAAAGCCCAGGCCAGATAGGGTTAAAATAGTTTGGTACAGCGTTGCGCACCTCTGGATCGTTCAGGATTCGAGGTAAATTTATAATGTCCAGTCCTCTATCTAAGTTGTCGAGTTTCAAGAAAAGCCGATCTTGGGATGTTTCGATTATGTTCACTGGACGATACAACCGAAAATATGCTATATCTTGACATACTTTAGTGAATTTGGGTGGTATCATATTTCCTGAAGACGCAGATTGTTGTATATCTCTGGCTATGTGATTTAAAGCTCTCAGGGATAACGCTTACAGAAGTGTACGTAAGCTATGTGTACTATTGGGTGTGTTAGTTAAACCCACTAAGTAATTTAAAGTGATATGATCGTGAATCATCGAACTATTAAACTTTCTCCAACCATGGCTGCGATGTCTCCTTTGATGGAGTTTAAATATCTGGGTAATATTAGATATATTTGAACAGTGGTTTGTAACATTGCCGAACTCACTGACATATCATTTAAAACACACTGACCCATGTCCTAGCATCCAGAATAGTTCCCACTCTCGGATTTTTCTCTCAAATCCAAAGGGGGAATCCTTAGTAGATGGATAGACGACGTCTATGATCTGAATACTAAAGTTATCCCAGCCATAGTCGAGTCCAGAAAAATGCTTACCTATAAGCAATTGCTTTTTCCTAACAGATTTTCTGTGACCATTTACCCTAAGATGAAATCTTTGGGTGGTCTTGCCAACATATTGTTGACCACACTTCTTGCAGGAAACTAAATAAATACAGTTTGTAGTAGAACAACTAAGCTTCATACTAGTTTACAGAATATGAGTTACCAGTTAACGCGGAACTAAATGAAGCTGAAGTATTAAAGAGTGGACACGTGAGACATCCACGGTGTCCACAATTATAAATCTTTTACAATCTGTAAATTATTACATGTAGAATTCGGTGCTAAACAATCATCAAGCGCAATATTACAAGGTTTGATGTCGAGACCTTGCTTTGCTGTCAGAAATATATCTGTCATTTGGATTGAAAAAGGTCTTAGTGCATTTCGAAGTGTTGGAGACTCGGCCGAGGAACATGCACTAAGATTCCTCAGATCTGTCTTACAATTACAATGTATTTTCTTCTATTGTTTTCTTCATCATGAGTTAAGGATGTGCAGGGGCCCGGCCAGGCATACACTGGTTTAAATTACAATCGTCTAGTCAGTCATTCATAACTCAGCCGTCGTCCATTAAAGAATATCCGCGTCCATAATCCAAAGACCTATTCCATATTTCATATATCAGTATTAGCACCAAATTCAAAAAGACAATCATAGTACATGTATACATAAACATAGGCTTGTTTCCTGCAAGAGAGAAGCGGTCAACAGTTTTCAATGATGTGCCGACAAGACATCATGATGT
This sequence comes from Hanleya hanleyi, assembly GCA_036873755.1. Classification (NCBI taxonomy): domain Eukaryota; kingdom Metazoa; phylum Mollusca; class Polyplacophora; order Lepidopleurida; family Hanleyidae; genus Hanleya; species Hanleya hanleyi. Next base: position 36,928 of record JAVTVY010017006.1, on the reverse strand, counting down.
GCCAAAATATCAAATCCGTATCGCTGATCAGTATTCTTAATCCATAATAATCGTTGTAATGTCGTCATCTAGAGAATGATGTATCTCAGTCACGCTTTGATTGTGATTGTTCATATGAGCCCCATGAGGATCTTGAAGTGCATGGGTTTATATGGCCCCTAGCCCCGGATTAAGCCGAATAAGACACAATATGGTTCAATAAGCTGAACTTGTCCATGAAGCCAGCAGATAAGCTCTTCGATGTACATTTATGTGAGTAGATGACGTTCATTCCCCTGCTCTTATGGGGCTACAACATGGTGATTTGATTATTTTTTCAAAAGAAGCTGAATTTCCTAACAAAAGTACCCAGACATCTCAAAATGGGATAAAAGTCAACAAAAGACACAACAGATCCATTTATGAATATTACTGGAGGTTCGATAGTGTGGTAGGACTGATCAAAAAGTTAGCATTTTAGATTCCACGGTTGTAGGGTGCAAGATGCTCATGAGGTTGAAAATCATGCTCCTGGAATCCCCCAAAATTGACTCTTAGTCAATTTCCACAAAAAGGAAACTTGTACGTGGCTAATAATTGACCCTCCTATAATATTACCCAACCCACCCTGATTCCCTGCCGCCACCCCGTCCTGAACATGGTGCTAAGTGGTATACATGAATTTTACTGCCATATTTTTTTAACGAGTATGGTGACCCCCAATTTTTTTTCATGGATCACCTTCGCTGAACCTGATGGAAAAATTCAGAAATTTGAAAAAAAATACCACTGAACCTCTAGAAATGAACGCCCTCTACTGCCTTAATGTTCATTCTAGAGAAGAGAATTTCCTCCAAATCCGGTTATAAATTCGATGGTCATCCCGGGATATCACAGTAAAACATGGCCCGAATTTCCTTCGCTCTCAACCGGCAATCAGTAACCAGCCGTCATTCACGAATAGAACTGTATTTTTACCAGTGTTTTTCATTTTTTTTTTTTATTATTTCTGCTGATAGCGCCCATGGTGTTGATTCTGTAATCATGCTCTTCAAATTACACCGTTCGTTTATTAACACTATCTGATCAGGGCGATTAGGGACCTGCCCAGGCCGGGAGAAAATATTGTTCTTTACCATGAACTAGGGGACTGAAACTTACCACACTATACCCGTGGGTCAAGCTCTACTGTGAAACGCTAAAAAATTCAAGATGGTCGCCAGAAGACATCTTTTGGACGATTTTTCTGTCAGATTTTTTTTACTTTTGTGTTTTTCTAATGATAAATTAGTAAATAATAATGCGATGTTAAATAAAATAGCATTTACCGTCTTTTCCTCACATAAAAGAATACGTTTGTAAGGACAAACTTTGGAGGATAATTTTTTTACTTCTTCGCTCTACCAGACAAAAACAAATAAAGCTGCTACTCCATGACTGATATTGTGCCTAATTGCATACCCGTTCGACCAAATTATTATGAATAAATTCGAAATGGTTGAAAAAGCGACCCTTAAAAGGCATTTTTAGAATATGACTTCACTGTGACGTTATCAAAGTGGTCATCTTGGATTCCATTTTACATTTTCTTGTAATGTGCGAAGTTTCAATCCCCGAACCCAAGGAATAAGAACAATATTGGGTAGAAGGGCAAAGTAGCACCTTCACAGGAATCAAATCGCCCAGGCTTGACAGGGTTAAGCTAGTTGGCTGAAACGTCCTACGATATGGGATGAAGCTCCACCAGATAATGTAAAAGAAATGCAAGAGGATAGTTCTGATGATACCACCGTGCCGTCATATTGTTAAAATCAATTTCTTGTCGATAATTTCTTGTTTATGCTATTTTCACCAGATAAACGATATAGGCTTAACTATAATATTGATCAACTGTAAAATAAAATAATTGTTGGTCCTTTCATGCGTAAAGGCAAAAGTTGTGAAGAAAAACTATGAAAGCGTAATATGATACTCCCTCCTCCAGGTCTGGTAGGGTTAATAGAGTTTCTATCCACAAATGGAGGCCAACTCATACTGGCTCGTCCGCTACAAAAGTGCGTCATACATACCTAATTGTCTATGAAAAAATCCATACGAAAATAACATTTTCAAGCAGCGTTCTGAGTTATGATTGTACACGAGTGGGGCCCCAGCAGCTGTAAATTTCTGGATAACAACCTCTAATAATCCCATTCATATGAACAATCTTCTTGACACTAATTCAACGTAATAACCTTCTGGATAAGATGTGAGCATCATATGTTGCCCTACATTTCATGTTGACATTTAAATTTAAGTGATAACAATGGATTATTCTCCAAACAATGTTAAGAGATGCTGTGCATGTTCGAAGAAGCACAGCGGTTACCATTAAAGATGTTGGGTCATTTCTGTCATTCCGCGTGATATATTGGGGGTACAACCAGCGTAGGTTTTTGTAGTCTCACAATGCCCTCCCCCCCTCCAACCTCTGCCATCCTCCGTTATCCTGAGTTTGAATGTTTACAGTTTATACTATGTTGAAGCTCTATCAAATCACATGGAACATATTTCATTGGTTACTGTGACGCCGTCTTTTCGGAAGGTAGGATAGTCTGCACGTACTGTGACGTTTCTATTCAACGCTCCAACATATTACTGTAGAAACTTGTCATACAGGGCTGTGTCACAAAATGCCTCAATTAAAATTTTCTCAAATTATCGTACACTGACGGCGAAATATGATCGAAGCGTGCAAGATCTCTGGCGCTGCGTTTCGTAACTTTTGTCTAATTCCGCTTACCCTATCAGGGACATGTCTGAATCTGGGAGGGGGAATTTCCACTGCCATAAATATTTTCTTAGCTAGGGAGCTGAAACTTACCACACTATACCCTTTGGTCACGCTCTATCAGAAAATGTAAAATAAAATCCAAGATGGCCGTTGTGATGACGCTAAAATGACGTTATTTTCAAAAAAGTTCTTTTTAGTCAATTTCCTTCATTTATGTCATTTCTTCGCAAAAACTGCACCAAGAATTATTAAATTATAATCTGAAATAAAATAAATAGTTTTTGCTCACTTTTTCTCGCAGAAAAGTAGAAATTTTGAAGAAAAAAAAATGATGAAAACATCAATTTTCTGATACCCTAAATGGCCGTCATTTTGAATTTACCCATGATCCGCTACTCGACGGATCATGTAGATAGGCCCAATATGATAAATTACAAAGTGACAGAGTGTCAGCTCGCAAGTTTTTGTCGTTCCGGAGATAGGATAGAACGCACGGTAGGGGGCCATGATGCCCCCACAGGCCTGGCAGAGTTAACTTGAGGCAATATGATGTGTTTTACATCTCCAATAAACACTGACAATCGAAGCGTGACTGAAATGCATACTTTCGAAACGAAATAGAAATTCATTTGGATACAGAACAATGATCCCTGATTATGACATAGAACATCACCATGGCATCACTTGAAACTGGAGTTGACCGCTTCTCTGTTGCAGGTAACCATCTTGTTTTTTTGTTGTTTTTTTGTTATTTTTTTGTTATTATTTTTATTTCATACACATTTGAAATATTGCTGACTGCCTTACGAAGTAGGTCGTTGGATTATTGCCGAAAAAAATCGTTTATGTAGGACGAATGAATATTGAGAGTCGGATCTAACGCTTGCTAGTTTTGATGAGCTTTCGTCTCAAGTTAACTCCGCTCTTGACCCTTTGCATCTTGGCTTATGCAAATGATCACTTGCGAGAGGAAAGGCTCAGATTTTATACATTTTCATGTCCGAGCTACAGCGAATATAGCTAGTAGTGTCACAATTTAATCATACATGAATTAGTACCTCCAAACCATAAACCTTCGCTGGCAAGATAAAACAGCCTTTCTTCTTCTGGACTTTCTTGAATTTTATGCAACATGTTTCTTTTATCGAGTCTATATGCGTATAAATAATGCTATTCTTGGCACGTAGAGAACTAACTAAATCGTCAATAGAGAATATATCGCAGACTGTAGCTTTGCATTGCGCAGAATCCCTAGGTCTCCTGTCTATTATGTCGGTAATTTGTTCATCACACGAATAAATAACCCCGTGATTCCTAAAGGTCTATTCTCCCAAAATCAAATTCGTTTTTCGTTTATAATTCTAATAGATACAGCAGTTAGCCTGGAACAACTTTCTCAGCTGTAACTGAGGTATTTCGCAAACGAAGAGAGTCCAATTAATTTAAGTCTATTTACTGGTGAACAACTTCTTCTACTGCTTTTTCTGGCTGACTTTCCCAGAGGTAACGACAAAGGTCATGCCTTAGCTTTTATTAGCTCTGAAAAGTTTCGAAAACTTAAACCAACGCCAACACAACAGCAATAAAATAGGTTTTAAATTGGCCTTGCTTATATGTGCCGATTTTTATATGTCTATCAAGAAGGTAATAATTTGAGAGCATGTGGCTACCGATACAAGATCAAATCTCGTGTACTGCAAAGACTTGCTCTATTTGACGCTTGCCTGTCAGTAATCGCCAAAATAAATGATGATGCGACGCATACCTAAATTATTGCGCGGGAAAAGCATCCAACAGTTTTCTATGTTACCTTCAAACCACCAGGCTTTTTTCAAGGAGGTCTGTTAATATGTTTGTATCAGCGCGATACGAAAGGAACACAATATATAACATTTCCCGATTGCTTGAGTGTTGTACTTTCTTTGAACAACGTCTGCGTTTCTAACGGGAAACAATTTTGTAGAAATGAAACTACATTGAAAAATGTCCTAAATATTCAGACACTCCATAAGTATTATCTGATGTAAATGATTTAATTTGGGACGATACTTTCACTAATAAAAGTAACAGTCATTCATGCTGGTAAGTGTTAACAGGAACACGAATAAGAAAACCTTACACATTAATGACAGATCAAATGGTTTCCTTCAGTTGGCAATTGCAACGTGGCTGCAAGTATGTTTGAATACAAGAAGACAGCTCTCATACCAATCTATGTATGTATATGCGAATATAATCTTTATAGATATAATATATAGAAAAACTTTCTATTTGTTTTCCTAATTAAGTTATATGTTAATAGTTTTCAGTTCAGTGTAACTACAACAAGACTGCTAAATTACGTCCTGTCTGAAGACATTCTAATCACCACAACAAGGTATTAGAGACAATACTTACCAAATACATGTAATAGGCCTTTTCTGCAGACGGGTTTCTAATGTTAACGTAGGACCAACAGTGTGCACTTTTGCTGAGAAGACAGCAATGCGAAATTTCATCAGCTGATATTCCTATTCGAGACCGTTTGCAAACTTTTGCGACCACTCAGGTCATTCTAATCAAAAGTAGGCATGCATGTGTTCAGATACGTTAATCCATTTTTCAGGAATTGTTTGGAATATCTTTTTAGTCGGGTGACAGAAGATTTGATTTTAATGTAATTGAGAGCTATCGGTTGGTTAAGTAAAATTTAACATATGTACCTGTTCTTTGATGTGTTGTCTATCACTTTTAGATTGTTTTTTGATTGTTTGATTTACCTTATTTCGTACTCAAGAGTTTTATTTGATCGTCGCTATATACCTGATGTATTGTTGAACGCCATGTTGAATGTAATTCTCTCTCCCTCTCTATTCACCGAGCAGACGTTGCAAATCTCTTTCCGCTCTCGTTGGACATGTCTTGGTTCTGGGATTATTTTCAACACTCTTACAGTCGCGTCCTTTCCCGTAAAGTCGGCGTTCGTTACTATTTTAATGTGTTCGCATACAGCATGGAATATATTTTCAGTGGAGATATGTATCGAAGCAACAAAAATAGTATTCACATTTTTCTCGTCTTGTGAACTTGACCGGATCCTGTCCAATGCAGTGTATTCTGGGGGACCCCTGCTCTCCGAATCTATGTATGTTCTCCTTCCGCACATCTGAGATATTCAGAATTGAGGTCAGTGGTAATATGCATTAGAACTGATAAAATATTGAAGCTCCTGATATTAGTACACCGCGTTAATCTTAGATATCCATGTTTCTAAACTCTGTCTTACACTATGTTCTGCGAATAGTAGATCTAGTATATTTATTCCAAGTTTCCGTTTGGTGCGTATCCCTCCCCATAGTTCTAACATTTTGTTCAGATTTCTTCTCATTTTCGCCCTGTTTGAGCATAGGAAATTACATCTCATGTGTTCTCTACATAAGTGTACTTAGCTGCTTATAAACGTTCATTAAGTAACTGTCATCAGTATTGAAGTTGTCGGGAGTACACATCCATGAATTTTCTAGAAGTCTACTACATTACATTGTATCTACGATCTATGCCACATGTGATTACAATTTTTATAACATGTATCTCTTACTACAAAAATTGTGACCACATTGTAACATTAAAGTTGTAGCCTACTAGCTAATGGTGTGTTGCATTACTACATCGTTTCAGACGAAAGAACAGACAAAAAATACACCTTGTTTGACACAGCATCGTTGTCAGAATATACAAATGTGCCATGGTCTAAGCTTCCTACCCAGACTAGATAAAATATCATGCGACCGTAAATAGGGCTTGTCAAGTACGAGAATAACATATTTTTATCAGTGATTTGAACCGACGCATGGCCCACGTAAACTAATGATGGAACTCTATTAAAACTGAGACCATGTCTGAATCTCGCGATGGGTTCGGAACTGATAGATAGCAAACATGACATATAGGCGCCACAATTGAGGGAAATGAGTACAAATCCAGTTTGCCAATGGAGATATAGCCTGGATTATCTCTTATACATCGACTGTCTGGACAGACAATGGTGATCATTCAGATTTAAACACAATCAACGGAGAAATAACTGTGAAAATGGATCTCTATACATGCACCGTAGACAGGTCCCCTTGACATGCACACGTAAATGTACGGTAACGTTTCGCTGTGTCTATGTCAATTTGAGTTACAATGCAAGTTTCAAGTACATTGCCAAATTGTATAGCTGGTCCATGCCAATACAGTAACGTATATATATATATATGAGTATTATAGTTTAAGGACGTTGCTCGGTTTAGCTAGAATTCGGCCCTCTTTGAGATGGTCTTTAAATGTCAAGATGAAATGTTACGTATGAAAGAAAGTTGACCCCATGGTTGTTGAATAACAGCAATTTGAAATGGTGTAACCTTGAAAAATCTTCTGTCCCGAGGTGGAAACATAACATTATTTTCCCTGTGAGCATCTGAATAAAATTAAGCTTTACCCAAACAGTTTGTCTTGCCGTTTCTTGCCTGCTGTTAAATGGGAGCAGAAACCTCGCTGATTGGTTGAAATTCCTTGACCGAGAGCCAACCACAGCTGACCGTTTTTGGAAGGCGTCAACGTTCTTTTGTTTGAGAAAGGTGCGAGACGCCCGTCAGCCGTCAAACACGATCCTTTTACTTTCTCACAAAATATGACGTAGCCTGCCATCCTGTACCCTGATACTCACTTCAAGCACTGTTACAGGCACAGATATCTGGAGGCCCACCGCAGTTCTGTCATTTTTTTTCTGGGCGGCTTTGTGCGTATGAGAGCTAGAGGTACACAGGCAAAGAATTAACCACGCAAACAAATGAAGTTAACATATTATTTAACAGTATAATCTGAACGACAAAAGTAGACAAAGTTCTATATTGATAATATGCCCCACTAAATTAATTTTTCATAATATCTCTCTTGGCTATTCTTTTTTTATTATTTATCTTAAAATCTTTTGTTTCGAAATAAGACTTGTACTATGGAATAGAAATAAAACATTGTGACGATAGGCGAAATCCGTATCGGAAGCCGCCCTTGGACTCTGATTTCAAAAAAAAAAATATATCTGTTCTCACTCTTCGAGATGCATGCCACAGAAGCACAGGGAAGAAAACCTGCCTTTCCTGAACTGTACTTTAATTCGACCAATCAGCGAAGATTTGTTGAAGTCGTTCGAATTCCATATGGTAACATTGTTTTTCATTATATTCTTTGCACCAGTAGCGCTTTTCACTTCGTTGTTCGATTCAGAAATACAAAAGACTCATTTGAATATTAATATGAATAACTGTAGCTTATGCAATGTTCAGCACTTGACGTGGACAAACTGTCCATTTGAAGACATTCTAGTACCAAAACTAGTAACGACGATGTTAACCCTATCTGGCCTGGGCTTTTTGATACCTGTTGTGGCCTGGGGGGAGGGGGTCCCTAATTATTTTTCTTACTCCAGGAGTTAGGGGGCTGAAATTTCACACACTATACCCTTGGGTCAAGCTCTACCAGAAAATGTAAAAAAAAGTCCAAGATGGCCGCTTTGATGACGTCACAGTGACGTCATTTTCAAAACCGGCATTTTTTGGTCGATTTTTTGGTCAGATTTCGCAAATATTTTATTTATGCAAGTTTTCCGCAAAACTGCATGATAAAGTAAATATTAATGTGATGCGAAATAAAATAGTTTTTGACCACTTTTCATCTCGTAAAAGCAGAAATTTTAAAGAAATATGACAAGAACATCACTTTTCTGGTGGCCGCCATCTTGAATTTACCCATGAGCCTCGGCTCGGGAAGTGGTTATGGAAATAGGCTCAAAATGACCCCAATATGATAAACTATAAAGGCGCATTTTGCCGCCCCCACCCCTCCCTCTCCCTCCAGGCCAGGTAGGGTTAAACCAGTGCCAGATAATTGTGGACACAAGTTGAGCTGCACGTCACTAAGAGCCCAATCATCGCTACGCACGTCAGTTCCTTTCTAGGGAGACTGATATTACTGCCCCATTACTAATATTTTGCTTTTTATAGCCGCACAATTATAAGGCAACCAGAGGCTGACTGCATCAGTCACTTTCTCTTACAATATTCTGAACGATTGGCGTCGTTTGGCTCTTATACACGATGTTGTCCTCTGCCATACATTATTTTTGTATGTCAGGAACGGACATCTGATCCACTATGGGCTCATAACCGAGGGTTGCAGAATGTCTTCTGGAATGTCGCTCAAACTAGTATCATCAGGATCAAAACAGAAACAGAAACCGATTCTGACCTTCCTATCTCACGGCAGTTCGGTGACCATTTGGCACGAAAATATTTACAGCTACATCATATTTGACCAATTACCGGAACGTATGCCATCGATAGGGCAGACGTCTTCTTACGCAGCCAACTCACGTTATATGTCATAGTCACGGTAAATTAGAATTGCCTTGCTGCAGGTAAATTTACTCATAACCATTACGAAAAAAAATGAATCATCCATAATTGAAATTTGCTTTGAAGTTTAAAAATTATCCGAACTAAGAAGCTTAGGAAGGAACTATGCGGCTTCCAACTTCCAACTTGAAATTTTAATTCATGTCATCAGAACTGGCTGTCTTACTATTTAGGAGAGTCCGAAATTTCCTGAACTTCCGCAGCATTTTCTGTTAGAGAATCGGTTTCTGGGTCAGACTGCAGACGAACCGTGACTAGGAATGATGCCAATGAGTAGCCTGGAATTCCGTTCTTCATGCCATGACAAGGTGTAAACCATTCTGTGTGCATCCCACAAAATTTTATTTTTTTCAAATCGTGGTGGATTGCTGATGGGGGCGGGATTTTCTAATGCACGGAATGCAACATGGCTGCGTGGTGCCTAGATGGTTCATTGCGATATGACTGAAATATTGTTGAAAGCGACGTTAATCCTACTCACTCACTCACTTTTCTAATACACATCTCACGTAACACACCCGTACATGAAGTATTAATGCAGTTGAACTGAGTGTGATCAATCTCTCAACTGAAGGACAGCTCAAATCAATGTTCTTCATAACTTCTCCAGGGAAGACTTATTCCTTTGCTTGTTTTCCGCCATACTCTACAGGGAGATAAGGGTTAAGATTCTAGAGATTCACACTTTAACCCTCTCTGTGCCGTATCGGTACAATTGTACCGGTACAAATATAGTTCAATGATTGCCTCTCATTGACATACAAACATGAAACATTTCTAAGCAAATATTTTCATCATATACTTTGCTCGAGAGCTTGGGGTATGGACCTTGAAATTATGTAGTCGATGGTAACATGATCGTCGCTTTGTTCATGTTCATGACAGTGTTGATACCAGCTTGGAAATGTTAAAAATGCCTGTACAGAGGGAGTTGATCAAGAAGTTGACACATAGAATAACACAAAATAGACGGAACTTGTTCTTCCCAGTAATCCTCCGTTATGAAGACGCTTATGTACCGGTCATTCCGCGCGAATGTACATTTACCTAAGTAAAACAAAGATAATGAAATTAACCCTTCCTGGCCTGGGGGGGGGGGCAGCAGAAATGGCCCCCCTACAAAACTTTCTGCGCTTTCTCCGGTACGACAAAAAATGGAGAGCTGAAACTCTGTGACTGTATAGTTTATTATATTGGAGTCATCTTGAGGCTATTTGCATAACCCCCCGAGCAGAGCATCATGGACAAATTCAAGATGGCGGCCACGTGTGGTACCAGAAAAGTGATGCTTTGGTCATATTTCTTCAAAATTTTTGCTTTTTCGCTATGAAAAGTGGACAAAAACTATTTTATTTCACATCACATTAACATTAACAATTGCACAAATAAAAAAATCGGAAAATGTGACTGAAAAATCGACCAAAAATGCCGTTTTTGAAAATGACGTCACTGTGACGTCATCAAAGCGGCCATTTTGGATGATTTTACATTTTCTGGTAGAACTTGACCCAAGGGTGTAGTGGTGTAGTGTGGTAAATTTCAGCCCCTTAGCTCAAGGAGTAAGAAAAATAATTAGTGGGGTGGTGGGGGGCATTTGCTCCCCCCCCAGGTCACAACAGGTCCCAAAAAGCCCAGGCCAGATAGGGTTAAGGTCATACCCACATGACTGAGTTAACATTGGGAACTATTCAGAGGAACGGGCCTCACGGATATTTGTTCAAAATGCGAACTTGCATTCAATCGTTTGGGTATTTTTTTCTATCTGGCGGTCACATTCTTCATCTTTTTCTTTCAGATAATTTGGTATGGTTATTGCATCATCGCTCTGAAACATTCGTATCTAATATCGCTCAAGCCGGTGCTAGGGGCCGCATAAAGATACATAAAGATTATTGTGATTTTTTAGAAATATGAAGCAAGTATATTTGTCTGTGGGATCATCTGACTTCTTGTCAGTACGCCGGCATCGTTTTCCACCACTCTTTTAATGATGCGTTTATTTGTACTATTGACACACAGTTATATTGGGGTTATATTGAAGTTCTCAATAACTAGAATATGCAATATCCTCATAGTTCGTACCTTAACTGAGATTGTTTGATGGGATAGCATGGCATATAACCTATCAATTATTATGGAGCTAGGTTCAGAATTCCCACTTGAACAGAAAATGAAAGGATAAGATTGAGTATCACCGAAAGACGAGTATAATTCCATAAAGATTAAATCAGTATATATTTCTATTCACAAATATGTTTCAAGAAAACATACATTTATTTGCATTATTCTATTTACATACATCATTTTAGCTAATGACATATCACTCCACATATTCACGTGGCTTCGATCATTGTTTACTCTCTCTGTCTCTCGCTCTCTCTCTCCTTGAGAATCAGAGATGCCTTTCTGCATCTAAAAAGCATACGGAAATGTTAAACCCCAATTTGTGGAGAGAGTTATGCTTACGTACACAAGATTGTCAATTCTGGATAGCAGCCTGTAATAACTCCATTTATATCAATGGTCCTGACACTAATTCAGAGTAATATCCTCTTGGATAGGGCATCGGGCGGAGTGCCATGTGACCGTACAATCTACTGTGACAGTTGCGCATGCCTTATTACTGTTGATTATCCAGAACAACGTTCAGTGAAACTGCGTTCCTCATAAAGTGCATCAGGGTACCCTCGAATAAGTCACTGATTTACATATAAGCCTAATACCCTTCCGTGTATGCAGCGACAAATAAGTGCTGAGCTGAACTAAGGTAGAGAATATGCTGAACGAATGTACATATGTGCGCGTCACACCGTAGATAAGAATTTTTGAAGGATAAACCCTTGTTTTCATTAACAACGTTATTTCTGATCCTCACTTTTTCTCAGCTTCAAGTACTTTCTGATCAAATGATATCGGGAATATAATTTGTAAAACTATTAATCCCACCTGACCTGGGTTGTTTGAGACCTGTCCAGGACGGGGGGGGTTGTAAGCATTTCGCCTTCCCCTCCTCATGCCTTCAGCTAGGGAGTTGAAACTTTCTATACTATACCCTTGCGTCATATCAGAGCCAAAAATTCCACGATGGCCGCTACATCATTTGGTCGATTATACCGTCAGATTTTTCGTTTTTTTTTTAATTCCGTCAAATAAGTAAATGATAATCTGTTGTGAGATAAAATAGTTTTGCCGAGTTTTCCTCGTGGAAAAACAGGAAATATGAAGAAATGACGAAACATCACTTTTCTTGTATCAGACATTGCCGTCATTTTCAATTGATCCTCTGCCCAGGGATTATGCAAATAGGCTCAAAATGACCCCAATTTGATAAACTAAATCGTCATTGAGTGTCAGCTTTCATTTTTGGTCGTTCCAGAGATAGAAAGTTTCGTTGGAAGCATGCTTCCCCCCACACCCCAGGTCTGGTAGGACTAAAATCTAAGGTGAGTGAGTGAGTGAGTAGGATTTAACGTCGTTTTCAACAATTTTTCAGCCATATCACGACGGTGCCTACATGTGCCTGGACACGAGAGCGCCCTCAGTTCCTTTTACCCTGGACACTGATAAGCCCAGCTGTGAGCGGGGATATTTTCATATCCTGAAAGTCCTCGGTGGGATTCGAACCCACGCCAGACCAGCAGCCGAGATTACGAGCGTGCACTCTTTTACCATGGCCACACTCCCGCCCCCCCTAAAATCTAAGGATTCTTAATGAATGTTACATTTGTTATATTATAATGCTATATGCATTGTCTGTCTTAGAAAAGCGCAGGTACATGTATGATGACATAGCAGTGCGAACGAGGCTTGTTTGAGGGTGGGACTATACTGGACCGCAAAGTTGTGCAAGAGACACTATATCCACGAATGAGTTTCATCTCTCATTTCCCAAAGACTAACTTGAATTTACCCAAATTGTAGACTGTGCTTACCTGGACCGGGTGATGACAGGTGATGTGGATAGGACCTTTCGATTGTTGACGCACGTGTGCTTAATTAGTTTGTAATTCTAATGTCATTATGACTCATTTTGATTCCTTATTTTGACATTTAATTTGCGCGATGTTCAGTTTAACCTTCAATTGTCAAGTCAATATCAAAGTCCATTGAAAGCCGCGATGTCTGTTCCACTACTCGCTTCTCTCTTTCAGGAATATTGCCTACTGTTTATGTATACTAAGTTTTTTTTTATTATTATTTCTTAATATGCTGTTTGTTATACTAGGCATTGTAATTGTCTCTCTCGGCGAGTCTTTTTTCTCTCATTCCTTATTTATTTATTTATTATTTATTTCATTTGAAGATGTAAATAGGCAGGCGCGACACCTACAGACGTGAACCCAATAACAGTATACAATGTATACATTCTAATACACAAAAAAAAATAAACATACAAACAATTAAATGTGAAACACCAATAAATGACAAACGGCAAAGAAAACATTGCCTAGGCGATTAATCGCCCAGTGACAGTGTGAAACCCACGAACATGAAACTTAAAAAAAAAATCGGATGAAATTGAATGCTGATATCTTTTTGCGAGTATCACAAGCACAATCTCTACCACAACAAGGACCTGACCAGTCGTCCAACCGTTAAATCGGACAGGCCCACGTCCAGCGTGTAACCATCTGGGTCATCTTTACGCGGTAAGATTGTCCTTGAGATCGTGTGTATCCATTTTCAGCCTACTTTCGGCAACTGTAACGGGGATTCCTCCGAAAACTACACCACGTGATTCAGCTAACCTCTACCGACGTAAACCGCCAATTTCGAGTCTGTGCTGTCCTACTTGTTCAAAATTACAGATCTACAACACCTCTTGGATAAGAGGGAAGTTGTTCATATCTGTATCTCTTGTAAGCCCAGACAATATGTGTTTCAGAATGGTATAAAAAACTTGTAATTTATAAGATTTCTTGAGTCTGTTCTCCGCCGGGCCGAACAGTATACGATAGAGTATCGGATATCCGCAAATGGCCCACGTTTCGTTCTGGTCAGACATATTCATTTTGGAATGGCTAGTAATACACATAAATTGTTCTGCAGTGGCAGATATCAATCTTCTGTTTACCTTCATCCTACTGTGAGGTGTCTGGAATCTATTGTTAGGAAATGCTGCCTGTTTTGAAAAATTCCAACAAAAACTTCTCCACCGTATAGCTTAATATTTGAGCAAAGACAAAAAGACGATCTATTTACCTTATAAAACATCAGATGTATATCATTCAGCCTATATTGGAATTATCCAAAACAAGAAGATCGTCTACATAGCGTTTGTGAACTGGAAGGAATGGGTTTGGAAAAGCTATCGTAAAACAACATATGTCTGCCAAATGGGGTGCACAATTGCTACCCTGGTATAAATCTTATCGACAAAGAGTGTTGTCAAATTGTACATACATATGGTTAATAAAAAATTCGAGCAACTCAGCAAAAAATCATCTCATTACTGGCATCCATTACAAGTAGTACTGGTGTAAACCTCACGATCTCAGGCTAATAAAAGTATATCAATTCGCATTCACGCGAAATATTTTGTTTTGAGTAGTACTCAAATGCATTGGCCAACTTCATAACTGCATGCGAACTGAGCTGTGCCCCGTCAAGGCCACTGTTCTAAAAAGCTTTCCAGCTGAAGCGGAGTCCGGAAATTGTTAACGGCGGATGTGAACGTTTATCGGCACTTCAATATTATATGGAGACTAAAATACTGTCTTCTGCCCTTGAGTTATCAATTATACGTATTCGTCGTGTACATGTACGTGAACATGTCACTCTGTGGACACCGGAATGCATCATTCAATGGAGATTTATATGGGGGATAGAACTCAAACATGGATATCGCATTAACTCGTATATTAAAATTGAAAGCTGAGATTGAAATGATAGCTTAATGGATGTGATAAATGAACCGTTCTATCTTGTATCATCATATCTATGGATAAATTCCCGTCTTTGCGGCGTATATGACAAACATGACAAATTAATATCATATATTTGCGGGACATAATTATCTAGATCAATAACACGGATCTCTATATCGATAGTTACAACAGCTGCAATAGCAAGAGCGAGATCCGACATTCAATATTCAGCCGTCGTCCATAAAAAAATTCGCGTCAAAGATCGAAAGAACTATTTCGTATGACTGCACCAATCTCAAATGTGTATAATAATAAAAATACAAGATGGTTTCCTACAAGAGAGAAGCGGTCAACAGTTTTCAGTGACACCAGGAAGACATGATGTTCTAAATGTTAATATACATCATTCCGTTCGTAGTATACCCTGAGTATTGTCGCAGCGCACGTTTATTTTCCAAACGGAACAAAAAATCTGTAAAATTATGAGTCAAACATGTGTCGCTTGAAATTTCGCTTGTGCAGGCCCAGTATTTTATTCATCAACATATATTCTATATATTGAAAAACGATAAAATAATACGAATAAGAATCTGGCATTGTTGGAATATTTATTATATTTATTCATTTATTCAAATGATCAACGGACATCAGATCCAATTAGCCCTATATATCACGAATATCATGATGTCTTACCAACATCTGCTTCTTTTTTTCGGGGACAAAGCAGCTTGCCTGTGTTTGAAAGTTGCAGATTGTGAAGCAGCCTCTATGCTAACTGACTAAGGCTGACGGACTTTCATTGATGCGCTTTTGGGACAATGTACTAGGGCGCCGTCATACAAAATTCGTCGTAATTATCTCTTGCGTCACTATACTTAATGACACGACTTCTAGGACATGCAGATCGTTGACAGGGTGATATGAAAGTTGCATAGCCAGCATTAAAGATAGGTTCCAAGTTGGGCTTTGTTAAAAGGACATCTAACGGTTAGTGTGCTGGTTTATCATCCGCTACCCAGTTTTCTCTGTGAGAGAGTAGACCGAGAATTTAAAAAAAAAAATCCAATCGTTTCCGCACCATTTTTTAATCATATTTTGAAACTATATTCTGTGAAAATCTGCTTTAGTTTTTAAGCAATCTTTTTCCTCAGATTAATATTGATTGGAGTTTGGTTATATTGCTCGGAAAGCACCCGGAGTGTGCCGACTTGGATTTCAGTATCTGCTATAATGCTGTGTCTATCCTCCGAAACGGATTTCGAAATCTGTCACTTGTGTAGAGCACACTCAGAGTGTATTGCCTATATGTTTTGTAATGGCTCTAGTATCAAGAACTCATGGTAGGTAAATTGAATATGAGAGGTAACTGTTAGTTTGTTTGCAAATCTCATGTGTAGTATAGACAGACTCTCAATAGATAAGAGACATCTAATCTTTCTCTAGATCTACTACCAGTCTAGGTGAGACGTTTTTCACTCGAAAGTTTTTTTCCGAGCGTTTTGAATGATATTTACGACAATATATTGAAATAAAAAGAAGTGTGCTTCTCGATAAAACCAGCCCGATTAGCATACAACAATAATTGTTCAAATCGAACTGCTAGAATCATATTTCAATTTATTTTGAAATTAAACTACTGGGATCGTATTTCGATTTTGACGCGGAAGTTCTCTATGCCGGATATTTTGCCTGCATATAGACTCTTCCTTAACATGCTCTGTGAATTATTTCCTTACTATGAATAGACTTTACCCAGATTAACCCCACCTGACCTGAAAGAGGGGGGGGGGGGTGGCCGAAATGCCCCCCCCCCTCCACCCCCATACCAAACTTTCTGCGCTATCTCCGGAACGACAAAAGATGGAGAACTGAAACTCCGTGACTTTATCGCTTATCATATTGGGGTCATTTTGAGCCTTTTGCATGACCTCCCGAGCAGAGGCTCCATGGGCAAATTCAAGATGGCGACCGCGTGGGTACCAGGAAAGTGATGTTTTCGTCATTTTTCTTCAAAATTTCTGCTTTTCCGCGCTGAAAGTGGACAAAAACTATTTTATTTCACATCACATTAATATTTACTAATTTATCATGCAGTTTCTTCGGAGAAATTGCGTAAATAAAAAATTTGAAAAATCTGACCGAAATATCGCCCCAAAATGCCGTTTCTGAAAATAACGTCACTGTGACGTCATCGAAGCGGCTATTTTTTTTATTTTTTTTTACATTTTCAGGTAGAGCTTGACCCAAGGGTATGGTGTGGTAAGTTTCAGCCCCCTACCTCAAGGGGTAAGAAAAATAATTAGGGGAGGCCATTCCGCCCCTCCCCCACCCCCTAGGCCAGGGTACGTCGGGTTAAAATAATATCAACCACGGAACACAAAACACCATCGATCGCGACTGCTCCTGGGGTATCGCATGTATTCTAGTCACACAGCATTACTTGAATCGCAAATTTACAACACAACAGACCATTACGCTGCTGGGATTCCATTTGTGTCCCTTAGTCTCTTGTCTATTAAGTCGGTAAGTTTCGGTCCACATGAAGAAGCCTATACTCCGCAAACATAATTAAGATTCCCGTGTTTGTAATCACAACATATACATCAGTAGGCCCGAGATAGTTATCTAAAATGTCGTTTTATTTACGTTTATTACGTTATTACGCATTTTGGCCCGCCAAAGTCAAATGTACATACACATATATATATACGACCTTGGCTGAATTCGATCGCCATGTCATTAGTATACAATGTTACATACCAGGCCGTCCCCGCACGTTGAGCTTTGAACGGAATAAACTTAAACACTGCAATTTATGCCACCGTTACTCCCGGTATAGGATAGCTGTGGCCTCTTGACAACGGTTATTCCGTTGCAGAGATCTGAAAAGAAAAATACCGTATATGGCTTGTTGAATTAAGCGCAAATAAGCCATTTAGTGTGACTGAGTTAGATCGCCATGTCAGAATCGGTTAATGGTTAATTACAAGACACTTAGCTTAACTTTGTTTATGCCATTTACATGTAGCAAACAATATTTGAAATTGAGAGAAAATTTGCACAGGGTTACCGGTTATCAGCTAAATCTGTCTTCATGGTCATTGCTAACGCGTTTATGTTCCCAAATATAAAGACTTCACACAATATCGCATATCATATTGAATCCTTATGATCAAATACCTGCATAATTTTAGGTGCAGCATATCATGGGAAAATACAAAATGGCGACCATGAAGGATCATCAGAAGCAGTGTGTTCGACGATTTTATTTCATTTATTGTCATTCGACTTGCTCGAAAGTGCATGTATATAGTTTATTTGGAAAGCAAACAAGAAAAAATTGTGAAAATAGAATAATTGAATACAAAATCGGTCGAAATATTTTCCGAAATTATGACGTTACATGTCACGTGCGCAGCTGTGTCACGTGTACATCTACATTATGGGAAGTTTCAGCTCTCAAATGCAGTACAAATATTTTCAGCTGCCGTGGGTACCGAAGTTATCCAGCATGTGATAGACATGCCTTGGACACAATTGAACTCAGGCTACAGTACGTAGCAACAGAGGTTCTCAAGCTACGTTCGTATTTTGCGCATATTTCCAGATTGCTGATCATCCAATAGAATCGTTGGAGCCGAAGTAATTTCTCTCAAAAGTCCGTTGGGGTTTCCTGGAAACAAACTATTGCTGTTATATAATTAATATTGAATACACCGCGTGCTTGAGGGTATATCCGAATGAAAGGAGTGTAACGGTCACCCTTCCATTGCCTAATGAGGTGTAATACCTCGGAGAGAATGGACATAATTAAAAGGAGCCCATACCATTGATTTTTGATATCTTTCCATCTCTTAATCTTTGAAGTTTGATATAACTATAACCGACTGCTTCATTGCGTCTGGCCCAAAGATATGTGCCGCAACATGGTATAAAACCCATCGACCAATCAATAGCCATCTCGAATGTTTTTATCAAATAGAAATTAATGTTTTAAGGAAAAATACATTCATTGATAGCAGGAACACAGCGAAGCAAATATTTTCATTTTGTTTCTGCATTGCGTGGTTCATTTATCTGCTCGGGGGAACAACTAAGCTCGTTAGTTATATATAAATCATGCATTTCATTGTCGGAATGCATTTTGGATGGACAAAAAATCTCATCCGTTAACTCTATATGGCTGGGGCTTTTTGAGACCTTCCAGGCCTGGAGGGGGTCATTTCGACCCCCCCCGCCCACCCTAATTATTTTTCTTACCCCTTGAGCTACGGGGCTGAAACTTGCCACACTTTACCCACAACCTCTACCAGAAAATGTAAAAAAAGAAAAAGATGACCACTTTGATGATGTCATAGTGACGTCATTATCAAAAAAAGCATTTTTGGGCGATTTTTTGGTCAGAATTTGATTTTTATTTTAATTTATATAATTTCTCCGCAAAACAGCATGATATTTTAGTAAATATTAATCTGGTGTGAAACAAAATAGCTTTTGCTCACTTCCCCTCGCGGAAAAGCAAAAATAGAAAAAAATACGAAAAAAACACTTTTCTGGTACCACATATGATCGTCATTTTGAATTTACCCGTGATCCTCTGTTCGAGAGTTTATGCAAATTGGCTCAAAATGGCCACAATTTGATGAAGGAAAAAGTCACGGAGTCTCAATTTTTGTCGTTCCAAAGAAACGCAGAAAGTAGTTGGGGCGGGCCATAATGTCCCCCCCCCCCTCAAGGCCTGATAGGGTTTAATAATAATTAACCATTGAAACTAACATTTGAGGGCCTTGGACGAAAGGTAATGGCTTTAGCATAACGGATTTAAAGGAAATCCACCATGCGAATCTGGTGTACTTCAATTTTCTACCTTGCATATTTCCTCCAAACGCAGCCCGAACGCATGAAAATGATATTTCTCCTATATATGTATTCAAAGTGTCTTACGGCAGAACTTGATGCAAAAAGACACATACCGTGCAGAAATGTATGCACATGGGATTTCTCGACTCTCTATAGTACACTCTTTCATCAAGCCATGGTTGACCGTCTTAATGTCAGAAGCCATAAATCATTCCTTAGCTCTACTAAATACAAGAGATATCATTTATGGGATGTTTCTTTGTTGATGCATTTGCTTGAATTTCTCATTAATAATATATAGGTCACAGCATCACACTATATGAACAGCTTATTGGTATTCCAATGGGTACTAATTGTGCACCCCTTTTGGCTGACGTTTATCTGTTTTCTTATGAATACGACCAAGACACTTTCAAAAACCGATCATTTCAAATACCGTTCCTTCTCATTCACCAAACGCTATATGGACGCTCTTCTTGATGTGTCTGATCCCACCTAACCCGGGCATAGGGGCCGTATGACCCTGTGTACTTCAAGATCCTTATGGCGTTCATATGAACAGACATAAATCGTGTCTGAGATAGATAAGTGTCTAAATAACGACTTAACAACGAAAATAATATGGATTACGGTAGTACGCTGGTGGTTTTGGGCTTTGGCGGCCATTTTCCATGTTTCCCTGGGGTTTTTTTCCAGTTGGTTATCTCCCTTTCCTAGGTTAAGAGATAGGGAATTACTTTAAAAGTCTTCTAGCCGAGACTTTTGCGCAGTAACATTCAGTGTGATAAATTTCGATAGACATTGTGGTTATATTCAAACAGTTAGAATATAAGAAAAAGTTAAATACTATTTATATGATATTTTCATGAATATGCTTCAAAACTATGGCTATTCCCTATGTTTTATGGGTTGTCAAATGGAGCCTGGGTTAGTTCATTTAACAGTGTCTTTTAGCTAGTAAATGCACACGAACCCATAATTTGTTTTTTGTTTCTCATCATATTACACAATTATGAATGCAACTATACACATTATTCAAAAAGTTAATTACTTTGATTTACCACCAGCAGACGTCTTAAAGGATGCATGTCAGCAAGACGGATTTGATATTTTTGGAACATCTTGATGTCTTGCTACATGTAGCTTCATTGAAAAGTGTCGATCGCTTCTCTCTTCCAGGTAACTAGTATACGTTTATGGATACTATGGTTGTTGTTTTGTTTTGTTTTTTGAATTTGGTGCTAATGCTAATATATGAAATAGGCCTTCGGATTAAAGACTCGGACATTCTTTAATTAAAGGGGATTGAATATTGAATGACGGACTAGACGCTTGTATTTCTGAAATGCGCTCTAGTTATTGGCACTTTGATAGGATATAAGATTAAATTAAAAACGTATTGTGATCCCCACAGTAATGAACCAGCTCCTACGGCAACATTATGTCGTGTATAAAGTTGACTCTACACCTTCATCAAACAAGGCGTCAAGCTTAAACCCTCATGCTACACTTAAGACACAAACATCTACGCTCGAAAAGGACAGCACCATGAACCCCCGACTAGATAATTCCGACTGCGACGAAGCTAAACTTCAAGTCGCATGAACGCTTATCCTATTTTCATCAGTGACTGTGATTGTTAAAGAGACAGTTTAATGAAAATCAAGTTTTGAAAGTCAGACCCCAGTCGGATTCAGTCAATTTCTCAGAGCATCAGAGGGTAGGAAATTTTAATTGAAAACAGTTAAGAAGACCTGGTCTCAAAGCCCGGATGTGGGATATTTCACTTTATATTTACCAGTGAATATAAGAGGATACAGTTTTTAACGATTTCATAGGCCATTGAGTTACGAACTTTCCCTTCATAAAGGCCAGTTACTAGAGTAATGCAGCCGTTATGGTTGAATCGTGCATTTTGTCACTGCTCGATTAGCTATACAATAAAGTGTGGCGAACAATTTGGACCATATATGCAAAATAGCACATTTTATCTATAAAGCGATGTTTGTGTATCTAGTCTGCAAGTGCGTTAAATATAATATATTGACAACAATGTAAGCTAAGTTAACCCTACCTGGCTTGGGGGGGCGCACTTTCCGCTTTGTTGCTATCTCCGAAACGACAAAACCTTGCGAGCTGACACTCCGCGACTTTTTAATTTATCATACTGGAGTCATTTTGCACCTATTTGGATGACCCCACCGAGCAGAGAATCATGGGAAAATTCAATATGGCGTCATATTTTTTTCAAATTTTTTGCTTTTCTCCATGGAAAAATCGGTGAAACCTAGAAAACACATAAAAAATCGTCCAAAAATGCCTCTTTGTAAATGACGTCATCGTGGCGGTCAACTTAGATTTTGTTATACATTTCAGTAGAGCTTGAACCGAAGATGTAATGCGGTAAGTTTCAGCACTCTAGCTGACATCGGGGGCACTTTCCTCCCCCTCCCCAGGCTGTGGTACCCCCCAAATCATCCAGGCCAGATAGAGCTAAAACGGTATAATGACGTCATATAACAAACTGGACTTGGAGAAAATTGGCGGCTTGATTGAGACTGCTTCGACTTTCCTAAATGGTTCCATGATTTCCGTAAAAGACAAACGAATCCTTTTACACTGTTCATTCCGAAACATATTGGTCAAATATCATTCAGAATGGCTCAGTTGCACATTACTGAGAGAACAAAGAAGAGCCTGTCTGTTCACTCACCCATGACTTAAGCTGATCAGCTACTGGTTTGTATAATTTCAATTTGACCTATCTATTAACCCAGGAGTATTTTGAACTGATGATAACTGACATAATTTTATACATTTGTGCTATATTTCCCAGTATTCAAAGAAATTTTCATTATGCTTAGAATAATTTGGTAAATATTACATGAAAATATGCCAGCTATCACCAATTCAAAATACTCTCCTGTGTTAATAGATAGGGCAAAGTGAAATTATACAACCCAGTAGCTGATCGGCTGGGTCGGTGAACACACAGGCTTCTTTGTTCTCCCGATAATGTGCAACTGAACCATTATTTCCTTATTTTCATTTTCATAAAACGTGTTTCTCCAGTTTAAATTGTGTTCATGTGAATGGAATAGAGTTTGTCAGGTGATTCCAGTAGCGTCCAGAAAACAGCAACTTGGATATACATCGCCAGGTACTTTTTAGTTTTGTTTATATTTTCTCAAAGGTCTCTCAGATACAAACAGCCTCGTCTCCGTATTCATAACCCCATCAACTTTTCTTCACTAAACATCAAAAATACTATATTTTTTCTCTTCTGATATTTAGTCAAACTGTAGATCGTATTGGTATTAACACAATTAAAAAAAAAGACATGGGCACATTTGCAAGTAATTTCTGAGGGAATTCCAGCATGTGACTTTTCTGACAATGACTTTTTTGTTTCTCCGAAACAGTTATGTGCATTCATGCATTTCTATGGGTCGACTGTGGGAAGACGTATTGACTACGAAGATTAAGTTAAATCGACATGCTGACTTCAAAATCCCATGAACATAGAGATTTGAGTGGAGCCGATCTGACCTCCGTAAACTGTGGTCTACATCCTATATGACTAGGGTGTATTTTACGGGGAAATTGATGATGGCTATAATTATAATTGTCTGTGAGTGAATACGAGCACTCTTTCCAGTTGAAGACCGAATTTTCATGGGATATCCATTCTTTTTTTTAAGCTTGCTTGGGTCTCTAGTCAATCAAAATACAAATAAACTTTCAGATAATTATTATTGGTACAATACTGATGTGTGCACGAGAAAATGTATACGGTTGCCAAATCTACTGGTGAATATATTTATACTGGGCAACGTTTGTATATTTATTTGTATAGTGTATGTACATTTATGCTTCTCTGCACGTGGCACTCTGTACTATAGTCGGTGCAAGTTAGCCTTTATTGTCTTTAAATAAAATATCCGAGTCATCTTATTTTTTCTCATCTTATCTCATCTCATCAATGACGTCTGAGACAGAAACGCAACATAAACCGACCGAGAATTGACCATATTGAAACAGGAAACAGTTATTAGATTCGGAAAGAGAACGACTTGATCAAGAGAAATGTTCGGTCACAGGTATTCTGCAGCTTTAGAGATTTACGTACCACTATAACGTACAATATTCACCTAAATATAAGTGTGAACATTTTTCCGATGCGCCAACCATTATGGAGTTGCATTGACATGTTCAGCGTTTCAGTAGAAAGGCCAACGAACCAATTCACTGGATCAGATCAGATTTTTCCCTCCCAAACTACACATGATTATATCTGATAACCACTCAAATACACCCTCGGATTATCCACAAATGGCATAGTGGGTTGTCTTCGATTGGGGTAAAGTCGATCAGCTAACAGTGTCACTAGAATACAGAAAACTGCCGAATAAATTGATCCTGATAGAAAGCAAAAATCAATAACAACCAAGTGGCGAGGGGGAAATAAGTTTTATTATCCGATGGAAACCGCAGAAATAAATTGTCTTCGAAAACGGACTCTCGATGTTTCGGAAATGGGGCTTGATAATTAACCACTGCTGCAATGATTTCACCGCCTAGAGGATGTTTGCATTCCTGGAAATATTTTTCTTGTGCGCTGAAATTATACTCTGTATCGTTGCTGCCATGCATTTTGCCATCCGCCGATCAACTGAAATGACTTTATTTGCTGAAGAAAGGCATCCTTCCCAATTGGTTTGGAGAGAATCATAATTTCTTTCACCAATCATGGTCTTCCATAATAATATACCTAAAATTAGCATATGGATAACCAAACCGGAACAATTATTGTGCATTTTGCATTGTGACGGTATATAGCGTGGTATGTTGATGAGTATCTCCAAGATAATAACCAAAACTCTAAAGTAACTAAACAATAGCAATCCCATAGGCCTCATTTAGACACGTGGACAATGGGTTGGTTACATTCCCCAGTGAGTTCGCATTACATCACCTACCGATTACCACCAGGTATTTATCGAAAGGTATTTCAGAGTCCATTTGGGCATGGAAGGTATGTGGAGACGTGTGTAGTAAATTATGAAACGGAAGATTCAGTAATCGACTTACTCTATATTTCAGTTTATGTGCTATTCGTTTTAAATGAACAACCCAGGTTTTGTGTTAAAGGGGAATTCGCCTGAACGTGTTTTCCGCTTTGCATTTTCTCCTTGATAATTTCGTGATGGTTTGACATGTTTCACGGAAATAATTCCATTTATATCGGAGGTAGAGCCTTTATATTTCAGGCTAACCAACTGTAGAGCGCCGCCACGAGACACGTCAGAAATGAGGTAGACGCGTCAGAGTTGAGGCAGAATTACGCCTTGGACCGGCGAATACGCGGGTCGATTGGTTGAATATAGATTGCATGGGAGATCCAAGTTTGGGAACGGGAACCAGTCTAAATTACGTTCGAGTTGAGTGGAAGCGGTCCAAAAGATTTTATAAACAGACACGAACCTTTATTGACGCCGAATCCCATGAATTTCGAAATGGGCCGTATGAGTGGGTTATTCATTGACGGGCCGATTTCAGAAATGAATGTTGGTATTCATAGTGTTATTTGAAAATGATTTTTAGATTATTTATGCGAAATGAATGTCGGGTGGTATACCAACTTATTCAACATGGTGATGATGCAGTTTAATAAACCGTCGTCGTCAACATGTACATTGGGGGAGAGAGAGAGAATTAAGGTTTAATGTCGCGTTCAGCAATATTTCAGCTATTTTGCGACGATCAAACAAAATTTTAAGTATTCAAGTTAATAACTCAGTAAACTAATGCATTAAAAATATGTACATACATTAAAGTTTATACAACAAACCGATCTCTCTCAAATAATCTAATATACAATCTTATTTTTACTAAAAAAATCTTTCAAAGTAGCTGCTCGATAAATGTTATCTCTTACAATCTTAAAATCTATACAGTCGATAAGAATATGTTTTACTGTGAGATCTTCGTGGCATGGAATACACCTTGGGTCTGGCTATTTTTTCAGTAAATGTTCGTGAGTTAATCATGTATGGCCGATTCTACATCGTCTAATCGTGGCTTGATAGAAACGTTTCTGGCTGTTCAGATGAGTATAGCCTGCAGCTTTTTTGAACTCGTAAAGTTTGTTATTATCCATAGCATTCCATAAAGATTGAAACAGCTTTCTCACATAAGCACAGATAGATGGACAATTGGACCAACGCCTTCAATGTAGAGACGTGGCAGATCAACCAACGCATTCAAGATGGAGATCAAGCAGCTGAAAAGGCGCCGTTATCATAAAGTTGAGTTACTTGAACAAAGGTCATCAACATGGAATTGAGGCAGTTAAACCATTGTCATCGAAACGGAGATAAAGCAGCTGATCACACGTTACAATATATAGATGAAACAGTAGAGCTGAAGCACCCAACGTGAAAATCACGCTGTAGAAGCAACACTATCAACATTGACACAAAGACGTTGTATCAGTAATACCAGCATCAATATGAGATAAATGAACCAAAGCTGGCATCATGGAGATAATGCAGTTTAACCAATGTCATCAACTTTGAATCAAGGCAGTTGAACATATGCCATCAATATGGGAGATGAGTGAGTTGAACCAATGTTATACATACCGATGAATCAGTTGAATCAACATAAAGATGAAGCAATCGAACCGTTTTTTAGGCTGTTGGACCATTAACCCTACCTGGGGGTCACTTTCCGCCCCCTGTTGGGTTTTTGCTCCTATCTCCGAAACGACAAAAAAATGAGAGCTGAAACTTCGTGACTTTTTAGATTATCATATTGGGATCATTTTGAGCCTATTTGCATGACCCCGGAGCAGAGGATCATGGGTAAATTCAAAATGGCGGCCATGTGGGGGTACCAGAAAAGTGACGTTTTCGTCATATTTCTTCAAAAATTACGCAAAAATTCAGCATGTTGATTCAATGCGATTCTATGCGTTTTACTGAAACCATACGTCTTAGTATCGCCAAAAAACACCCCCTGATTTGTTCCTCCTCCCGCCCACATTAAACCTACCAGGCTTGGGGGGGACGGGCAAACTGCCCCCTGCCAAGCTTTCTCCGAAGCTAACAACGAACAATATGCGGGGCATACAGCATAATTTAGGGTGCCTTTAGGTATTCCTTAGAAACAATTGACCATGTGCCTAACACCATGGAAATCAGTTGAATATATGGGACCTTAACCCTGTCTTTTTGGAACTTGTCCAGGCCTGGGGGGAACATTTAGGCCCCAATAATTATTCTTCTTACCCCTTGAGCTAGAGGGATGAAACTTACCAAATTATACCCTTGGGCTAAGCTCTAACAGATAATATAAAATAATCCAAGATGGCCGCTTTGATGGCGTCACATTGGCGTCGTTTTCAAAATGGTATATCTTGGTCGATTTTTTTTGTCCGATTTTTCGATATTTTTATTTATGTAATTCCTCAAAAACTGCATGATAAATTAGTAATAATATGTAGTAGGCAAAGCCTAAAAGTGAGCGCAGGATATGTGCAACTATACCCATAATGGACAGCTATAACTTTTGTTGTTATTGTTTATCTGTTAATCCACTCCTTAACTCGATGAGTATATTTTTACTGGTGCTACAAGATAAAATCACATGGTGCTATTTTCCCACAAATTATGCTGTTTGTTATCTTATAAGATGCGACACCATTGTGAGAGAGAGACACGGGTACCCGGCAGAAATTCCAGGGTTTCCATGGAAAAAAATGACCCTATAAACACCCTGGAGTATTCGAACAGTTTTCCAGGGTTTTTCCATTCTCTAAATCCAGGGTATGAAAATTTGTTTTGAGAAAGGCAGGATATGGTAGTCCAGGGTTTCCATGGACGAGGATGGACACACTGTCCAGGGTTTCCATGGATGTCATGAGGATGGACACAGGGTTTCCATGGACAAGGAGGGACAAATTGTCCAGCGTTTTCACAGACGAGGATGGACACTGTCCAGGGTTTGATGGACGAGGATGGACACTGTCCAGGGATTCCATGTGTAGGGTTTTCATGTTTCCTGCAGTATTGCTGCAGATCAACTCGTTTTGACAACTGATCCATGTAACCGCATATATCTGGATTTCTGAGTCCATATATGCAGGCACTAGATCCCATCATGAGACATAAGAATAATCATTTTGAATATTAAACATCTGCATGAAATGAATAATTGCTATGATTATATGGATCAATATATGTTAGGCCACATTCTAGTTTAATTTATTGGTGTTAAATTGTCATGATAATATTTTTTTTTCAATGCCATTTTTGTGGATGTAAATGTTATTACCGGCACCCTTGAATATATTCATTGTCAGCTTATTAATGTAATACTGAAAGACACTATACAAAATTATCAGGAATTCCACAGAGTATATACAATTATCAAAGTTCTGCAATATGGGCACAAGTCTTTGCAGCAGACCTTCAGCTGCAGAAATGTGCGAAAGCCCTTCTGAATCACTTTGAATAGGATTAAGTTGTGAATGTCTCAGAACATTACATTGATAACAGAACATTGTGTACTGATTATTACTGAGTGTAATGAATAAGTTTCCAGAGAAACTCTTAGACTAGAATACTACTGTGCGATCTAAGTCTATTATATTCCAAATCATTACGACTGGAACATTCTACATTATGTGGAGTGTAAATTAGTAAAACCTGGTAATGTGGTTTTTAATAATGTGGTCATTCGGGTGATGAAAAATACTGTAACCAATTTGTATATAACTAAATTGTACATGTATGAACCATATGGCAGGGTTGAAGATGACTCGTATTTGAAATTTTGCTTTAAAATTTGAGCAGTGTGTCAAATTAACATACCCCTGTCCGAGATTACTAGTGAAAAAGATTATGCAAGTCACTGCTGAAATGAAATTATAATGTCCCTTGTTATAAAGTCCAATTTCCATGCTGAATTCTCCATATTCCATGGTTTCCATGGACATCATGACCCATGGTGTCCATGGACATCATCCATGGATTTCCATGGTGTCCATGGAGATCGTCTATGGATTGTGAATTTGTCCATGCTGTCCAGAATATTGTGATCATGGACATTATCCATGGTTTCCAGCATAATTCCAGGGATTCCAGCCTAATTCTATGGATTTGTGGTCAACCCTGGATATAAACCCTGGAATTTCTATAGCCGGGAAATCTCTACTGTGTTTGGTAAAATATAGTGATGGACACGACCCTCAGAACCACGAGCCAGAAGTTTTTGGGCTAGGGCGACCCCCACCGATCAATCAGGCCTAATAATAATTATTTCAAACCAATTTTTCTGATCACCTGCATTAGCCTCTGCTTTACTTGTCCAACTATAAGCCAATAAGCAGATAAATAAGTGGTGTGGGAAAGTTGTGGTAGGCCTTAATATCATTCTTTCATGTGGAAACTATGATGTGGAGTTTCATCACATAATGAATATTATTCAAATATTATATTTATTAAATACAAGAAATATATTATATATTATAATAAAATAAAAAATAAAAAAATTCTTTTTGATTATATATTATTATTTATTTTATTATATTTAAATATATATTATTATATTTATTATATACAATTCTCATATTTATGAGTTTCACATCATAGTTTTTGAAACTATGATGTGGAAACTATGATATGGACTGGGGGAGAATAACTTCTTCTATGATGTCTGCTACATAATCGCAACTATTAATTTATGTGAGATCTATATTCAACTGGATATTGACAAAACACAAGAGCTGGACAAAATAAAGCCCAACCAATATGATGAATAAAAATTCTAGAAAATGCCAACAGTTGTACTATTCATTTTACAATATACGGCACTGAATGTAAAGAAATTACATTCCTGTTAAATATCCCCTGTCAAGGTTCAGTATTCTTTCTTGTCTAAGCAGGTATCGGTATGTGGCTAGCTGTAATAGATCAGATAATTTCAAATATATTCAAATATGATGAATATAGAAAGTTGGTGTTTGGTGGAGTCTAATAATCACTGATGAAGAGGGAGCTCAGGACTTAAGGTTTTGCTGCACTGGTATAAGAGTAGAGTTAAGTGATGGGCATCTAGACTGATAAAAATAATTGTTATTATTTGTCAGAAATTAACCATTGACCAATATGATTCCTGTCCAATAAAAGATTTATGGTCTCTGTTTTTGGTTTATCAGCAGAATATTCATGTACACTGATGCAGGCTTCCGGAAGGTGGGTGTTCAGGTTGGATTTTGTCCCTTTTAGCCATACACAAATGTTGTGCTGCAGGATTTTAGTTGCAGCATGTATTTCACAAGCTGTTGTCCAAGCATCCATTACCTAGCACCATGTTCTTCTTGTAACCTTGTTGGGATTGGGAATGTTTATCATGATGATGCAACACATCATTTTGTGAGTCCCGCCAGTTGTCAAAAACAAATCTACAGTACCTATGCCGTGAAATATCACCATGGAGAGCTGAGCTAATACAGTGAAAAAAAAGCAATTTCCATCTCCTGGAACATCTAAAACTTGGCCGGATTGTTGCACAAAAGTGCAAGCAGCTGTTGCGTTCACACTTTCTGATGTAAAAACCTTGGCATAATTGTGTTCCTTTTCCAACAGTGCAGAGTGGATGGAACAAATTTCTCTCCTTGTAATCATTGTATGTGATTCTTTGACACATTTGATTTGGAATAACTGTGTTCATCCATATTGTAAGATTTTTTTTCTCTCTGTTTTTTGTAGCTTCAATATATATATGTAAAAAAAACAAATTCAAATACTCTACTGAAAGCTCAATATTATTTCATAACCTTATTCATTGAGTTAATAGCATTTTAATAAGGCTATGTTAATAATTTCTCAAGTCACACCAGGGGACATAATGTAACACTGGTTGATAAAGTTACCTCCCCCCAACTATAATCATACAAGTCAAAAGAAAACTTTCAAGTGTAAACTTTTTAGAGACCGATTTGGTTGTGTTTTGTTATGAAAAAGAGGTGTTTGTGTCATAGAATTACTTTCTGGGAGATATTGAATAGTATGTCGGTAGTTTATATATATAGATTTCTGACGTATCTATGCCTGAAACACGGCTATTCATATTAGCTTAAATTCTCAATACCAGTGACGTGCATATTCATGAGATGGTAATAGCGTAGATTATCGCTACCGCAAAACAGGGGGGAGATATTTATGAATATTGTCCAACAGAAAAATCTATTTAGAGTTTAAAAAATACGGATATAATCTACAGGAATTTACAACGTCAACACAGTGCCCTAAACGGCAATATACAGTGGCCTAAACTGACCTTTTTTGGACTTCAAGTCCAAATCTCAATGAAGAGGTTACTTTGCCTGACAGCTGTCAATCAACGAGCAGACGACGGCCTTATTTCCGGACGGGGTCTGTTGTTTTTTCAATAACAATATATTTTTCGTTCCAACTTTATTGGTGGTTCTTATATTTTTGAAGGGGATTTTATTCAGTCACGAAGTGCAAAAAATAGTCTCTAGAAGAAAACCAGATGTTGATTTCCGAGATGCAATATTCAAAATGACCCCCTAATACGACGAGTACCCGGATGTAAACCGGATATACCGTGAAAAAAGATTCGTTAGGGTACAGTTATCCATGGAGTTGTGTGCATTTCTCATAAGTACACATGTTGCCTATTGAGTTCTCTGCGCTCACTATTAATCTGATGTGAAATAAAATATAGTTTTTGTCCACTTTTTCGAAAAAGTCACTTTTCGGGTACCCACATGGTCGCTATTTTGAATTTACCCATGATCCTCTGTTCGGGGGGTTCGCAACTAGGCCCAAAGTTACACCAATATGATAGGCTACAAAGTCGCGGCTTGTCAGCTCTCAATTTTTTGTCGTTCCGGAGATAGTGCAGAAAGTTTGGTAGGGGTGGCCATGATGACCCGCTCCAGGCCTGGTAGGGTTAAGAAGTTTCCATACCTTCGTTTTCCGGAAGTCATCAAAACCGATATTTATGCTCAAATGAGCATTTATATAAATTGTGAATGAATAAAGAACGTAGTGGCGCTATATCTGACAACATTTATATATATATATATTCTAAATAAGTTTTCTAGTTAATCATGGCCAGTTATTGATATTATGTATATATCTACAGTAGAGGAAACCACCTTTGTAGCCCTTGGGCTGTGTAAAATCCTCTAAAAATAAAAAAATAAATAAAGCATTACATTATATCTGACAAACGCAAAGTGTGCGTCATATTTAGGATTACCATGTGAATGATAAAACGTAATAAAGTTACCCACCAACAGTTCACACGTAGTTTGTCTCAGAAGATTCAAAGACAGCTTTCTGCTGTGGGAGAGGAATCTTCACAGCCCATGGTCTGCGGGACGTCGATGCAGAGAATGGAACAGATTTGCAACAGTGTTGGGTTGTGACGTGGTCAATCGTTCCATAATAAGGCCACAAGTTCGGACAGGCTTATGGCGCTGTGCACTACAATAACATTGAAAATGTTAAAAGTAAAGTGAAACAACAACAAACAGGGTATAAATTCTATAATTCTGAAGATAATCGTGAATATGACATAAACTTGCGAAACTACAGTTACACTCTAATAGAGCGGTGTGAAGCCTGGCCAATACAATCTATACAACAGGTTTTATGTTTAATACCATGCTCCAGTTTCGAGATTATCACATCTAACATTAAGCAATAGAGGCACGAGTGGGTTTGTTTGAATGTAGTTTGAGAATTGTCGATCGAGTTGTACTTTATTTGATTGTTTGGTCGGCGAGGGCGCTTTGATTAACGAATAAAGATTCTATATTCTATTCATTTATTTGCGAGATCCTTTTGCTTTCGGTACAGAATCTTAATCGATTGACAAGGAAGTGAAATTAATGTTTAATAGTAAATTGATGTACACTGTAAAACTATACTCGAGCTTTGGGTTGGTAAGAAGTTTATCTTTCTACTAACCATGTATGAACGTGACATGTTGTCATACAACGAAGTAACTGATAAATGACTATGCAGATGGTTTCTTTCTTATCACTGAATCGGACAAGAATAATCGAACGTATTTCTCCGATAGTAAACCAAAATACAGGCCTTTAGTCACGTGTTGTCTTAACAGAATATCTCGGAATCGTGCATCTCTTGCGATGCTCAGGTTCATGAATTACTATACTGTTGAGAAATATTCCGGGCATTACTTGTACATTAACGCAACTATCATTTGGTCGATATACCAAACAATAATTCTTGCGAATTATGCTATATATTCTTCGTGAACTAAAATGTCCAATTTGACACCGTTATAGGAATTTGTGAATACACTGTAAATAGGCTAAACACTTTATAAACACTTGATGTGTCTCAAAATAAAACACTAGTGTCTCAAAATTAAACACTAGTGTTTAAAATCAAAACACTAGTGTTTTAGTGGCACGGAGAAAGTGTTTATTACAAATACAAAAACACTTTTTCTCAAAAGTGTTTTAATCGCAAACACTTCATAAACACATGAATCCTAAGTGTTTCGCTGTAAAACACTAGTGTTTTAATAGACCATAAGTGTTTTGAGAAAAGGGGAAAGAAAGGGGTATAACTTTGCTGAATTTTTTTTTGGAAAAAGGGAATGTGTTGACGTGTATGGACTAGAACATTGTGTGTATTGGCCATACATTTTTCACCCTTACAGCACTTTTGCGTACGGTAACATGACTTTCATAAAGTGATTATACTGATCTCTACTGTTAAAATTTGATTATCCATATGTTGTCCAATGTACTAATACCGCGTAACGATGTGCGACTATGTTCATCATTCAGGCCGGCCCGCGCTGGAACTCTTCTGTGTTCGGAGGTAGTTTTTGGTCATTCGAACGAACAGCAGCCCGCCAAAATGCGTTGCAGACGGTTGATTGATGCAGTGGCAGTTATCTTTATTTCACACGACTACATATTTCCTTGTGTACCTGAAACCATCCACAGTGTGAGTACATTCAATCGTTATGATTCCGTATAATATTCATGCTGTCGCCGAAACTGTATCTGTGTGTGGAGAGACTGTAAATTCATGTGAACTGACATGTGAACAACATGCACCGTAGGCTAACGCGTGATCGTTTCTAATTTATTCGAAAGTTTGTTCGCATGATGAGTATTGACTCTAAATCTGATTATTAACATTACGAGATGTATAGTAGTGTATATGTATAGTTATATTTCTTATAGTTCTGAAGCCTTCATATGTAATTTTCGTAAAGTTGAAAGATCTTGCATCTGTGCTATTTTTAGCTTTCTTGCAGCAGGCTTCCTTTATCCCTGCCCGTTGCTGTCGGTCATATGCATAGCGTAGGAATATCGTTGTGTTTGCGTGCTAAAAGTGTGGCTCGGCTGTCCAGAACCGAAAGAAGTCCGGCCTTTTATGGCAGGGTTGATTGATTCATTCTAAAATTTGTAGAGTTTTACGTTTAATGTTGACACGCATCAGTAGAGCTAAGTTTACATGTATTTTTGCATGTTTTCTGTTTTTCTTAAACTTTGAGATGTTTGAAACTTACATGAAATGTGGGCTTCTTAAATTCAGCTACTCTGTCATAATAACCTTCTGAAATAGTGGAATAATTTCTGTTTCGTAACTGAGGTGTATTTCATTTTGTATTTTGTAGCTTTCTACCCATTTCATCGGAAATAGTGCCGAGATTAAAGCAGTATTACCATTACGTTCCGGTGTTGTGTCCTATACCTGCTAGTACTTTGGGTTATCTCTATTGTTAACTCTTCGATGCAGCATAGAAACTGAAGAAAGTCAGTATAGTAAAAACACTGACTGACAGCTGTATCATCCCCATCTAGGAACTTCAGCGATGAAATACAAATATGTCATATTTGGATTCGATCAAAGCAAGTCGTTGAGAACTGTGACATGGTTCAAGAGGAACCCAACTCTGCAATTCTGGCTCCGGGCTCAGTTGCCCAGCAATCCATAAAGTCTTAAGAAGTTGAGTGGAGCTCACACCTTGGAACACCCCGTCTCCTCATCAGTTTTGGCAATGAAAGAGCCAAAGCAGAAACAGCCCATGCTAAAGCTGAATATGCTTTAGAGGAAGCAGGATTACGCAAACAGCATGCAACATTCCAAGAAACGAAAAGTTGACCGTGCCTGAAAATACATGCAACAAAGCAGAAGTAGACTGCAGATCTGCATTGCCTTGAGCAGCAAGTGGAAGCTGCGCCATCGCAGAAGCCGAGATACAGGCGTTACCAGCAATCGGTGAGGACACTGGATGCTATTGGCAGACAAATTCTGTGATATCCGTATCGATTGAGAATGCTATGAAGCCTAGCCTGTCATCACCTCGCTCAGAACTCCCCAACATGTCACGCGCATGATGAAGTGCAGCAAACACAATTGCAATTCGTAGCGTGACGGTCCAAATTAAATAATGTTTGAAGAACAGCCAATTAACAAATTAGTTACACTTATTACATTCATGTTGTGAAATGATCTACGATATTTTTGAAATACTGTGGAAACTGAACAGACTAAGGAGGTGCTCAAGCTCTGTTGCGTTTTTGGAATGATATCAGGTTAACATATACAGCTTTTAAGGCTGTGATTCACCTGAGCCAGCCCTTTTTTTTACGAGAATGAAACAAAGAATAGAAATTTTGAGATAGATTCGATAATGAAATCTTTTGAATTATTGTGTTCATTATTTACCTAAAAATAGTTATGTGATGAATAGAATTTTACACTCCTGGCAATTTAATTAAGTGAAAGTTATGACACTCGTTGAGTAAGTTTCACATGTTGCTGCTAAAACCCACAACATATCAAACTTAATTTGTGTCATAACTTTCATATTGAAAATAGCCACTCGTGTAAGATCCTTTATGTATAGCCCTCACACTTACATAATAACCAAAGACGCAATTATAATGTGATTGAACTATTAGTGCTTAGATTTTTCAGCATAATTTTATTGGTATTTCTTGATTCAAATGTATTTTATGATGACATGTTTTATAGGAGACTATATACTGCAGTTAAACTAGTCCATATTAAATTTTTCAGTTGTTTTAACAGTTGGTGGCTACATCTATGTGAAAGTAATGCAGCAAGTCGGATGTTAAACCAGGATTATGTGACTTAGTCAGTTTGAATGGGATAAGATTGCAGGCTAAATTGGATTATGGGCATTAAAATGAGATAAAAATATGACTGGTATTGGAAAACCTGAATGTCTATGCTGAAAAGTACACCTTCTGCTTGAAAGGGTTATTTATATGACAGCGCATGGACTCATTATTGGGGTAAAACAAATCCTGATAAAGTGCCATGTCTACCATTTACCATGCATTTCTCATCTGGGATTTCCAGAAAGCCTACTCGTTTGTGGGATTGGCGGTACAATTGCCAGCAAGAACATTCATGTTTACCCCACATGTTATCATATCTGATACCAGTCACAACAGTATCTCATCTTAATGCACATAATCCGGTTTAACCTGTATTGTGTAATCTTACCCCATTTAAACAGTCACTCAAGCCTGGTTTTGTATCTGATTTGCTGCATTTCTTTTCACATAGATTGGAGGCCTGATGATTTTATATGTGAAGTATGTTTAAGCATATGCATGCCCACTTTAAGCATGTTTTATTGTAGTGATATTGTTCCTTTGCTGAGAAAGTTTTATAATAAATGTTAACAATTGAAAACTGTTTTCTTTTCTCTTTGTTTCAGCAGTCTCCAGTATTCAGAAGTGCTTTGATTAAACACTTTTCAAAAAGTGTTTTGATTATAAACACTTATTCGATTGTAGACACTTTATAAACACTGAAAGTGTTTTTAAAGTGGGGACAAGCCAATAAACACTAAAAGTGTTTTATTTTAAAACACTTTTAAAACACTTAAAGTGTTTTAAGACGAAACACTTAAAGTGTTTTAAAATTAAAAACACTTTAAGTGTT
>JAVTVY010017005.1:0-65478 GCA_036873755.1 Hanleya hanleyi | reverse complement strand
AAATGTTTCACTTGACAGTCCAGTATTGTGTATATCACGCAATATTACGTAAGAGGGTTGGCTTGAAAATACACTGAACAGTGTATGTTAATTTGTACGACGACTAGCAACCAAATTGCTTTCTTGTACGTAGGCCTACCTTACTGTATAAGTTGTACGAAGTCACGCATCCGGCATCTCAAAAAACTTACTGGTGTTTCGGATATATACCAGATTTGGTAACTCAAAATACCAGATGTGGTAGTTCGATGATTTTAATATCAAAACTACCAGATCTGGTGTTTCAAAAAACTTCTCCGGATTACAAACTTCTGAATGTAGTATTTTAAAGGTCCTATTATGGTAACTCAAGAAACTTGTGTGCTAACTACCATTTTTGGAAGCTGGAAGTTCCAAACCCAGTATCACACGTTCCAACAAGTGGTAGTTCAAACTACTTCCTTTTTACAGTGTAGGCCTCCACTACCGTACCGGTACTGTTCTCCATTTATATGTATACATGAAAGTGAAGACGTCCTTGCAAAAAGAAATACAATTCTGATCTCGCTATGAGTTGTCCCGTACTTTCTTCTGTTGGTATCACAATCGTTGCTACGTTTGGTATATTCATATACGTGACGCCACAGACAGCTTTGTCGACGTCATAATAGCCGGTGCCATAACGCGTTGGACGACAGGTTGCTGTCCACGCCTAAAGTATGTGTGGCTGAAAAAAGGCATGGGTTCGGCTCTTCGGCCATAAATAGTTGTAAACTCTTCAACAAAAACCCTATAAAAGTATATATTTTCGGAATGGGCATACTCGTACCATTATTTCAGACGACAAATCAGCTATTGAAATTGAAAAGAAAAGACGCGCGATCCTCCTTAAAACCGCTTCAACGTTTCTGGAAAACTCCATAAAATGTACATATGAAAATGTGTCAATTTCGACCCATAATCCAGAGAAAACTTATGAAATGATTTTCTTCTTATGCATGTGAAAGTATTTCCCATCCAACACACATTTTTAAAAGGCGAAAAAAAAATCGTTTCTTGTAAGATTTTATCGCCATAAAGGAATCATTATTTTCGCGCCCCGAGAAAGTGCCGATTTTGGCCTGCCGAATATTCACTTCGCGGCGCGGTTAACTCTGTAGTGGTGCGTAGGCGCGATTAACCAGTAATTGTTATATGCCCGTTTGGAGGAATGGTTACGTCGAACAGGATGGTATTATAGATATATGTTAGTAAAAAGTGAAGAAGAATTATCATACTGTCAAATACGGGCGAACTTCCCTATTATGAAATTAGGGAGGGGCCACTTTGTGCGCAACCG
The DNA here is from genome assembly GCA_036873755.1 of Hanleya hanleyi. NCBI lineage: Eukaryota > Metazoa > Mollusca > Polyplacophora > Lepidopleurida > Hanleyidae > Hanleya > Hanleya hanleyi. The sequence goes on along the minus strand of JAVTVY010017005.1, from coordinate 64,160 downwards.
TGGCCAGTGTGGACTGCACCCACAGCAGCACCTTTTTGGTGTTCCTATTAATTTGCTTGCCGTGTGTATGTGAAGTTTCGCTCGAACAGCGGAATCTGATAGCGGGAACTACGGGAGTCTAAAAATTAGCTTGTAGACTTATATAGAATGTCTGCATATTTCTGAAGTTAATATAATAAATTTCAGCATTTCACTGGCTATACTGAGGAAATGGGAGTAGGCTACCCGACAGCTACATATCGAAATGCACTCTCCATATTTGTTGACCAACATGTTTTGTTTTTTTTCCCAAATAATATTACAATTATATATAAATAAAATTGGAAATTAGCCTGTTTAGTATGATGATGGAGACACGGTCAAAATACCTGCAAAATAATAAGTAATCGCCATCTTAACACACGTTGCCTAATCTTCCGCTTCGTTCGGTCTGGAAAACATACACAGGGTTGAGAGCCCGGTAAGAGAATGCCCGTGAAAGTGAATATTCCAGGAATTCTAGTACTAGTCCAGGTGAAATTTGTCATCTAGCCTTTGCCAACAGTTATGCTTATCTCGCACATCGTCTTTTCTGGCCAATAAAATCCCACCAAGAATATACAGACTGATTGGATTGTCGCAAATACAGACCCAGTGCACCATTAAACGGGTGGCTCTCCATGTGAACTTGTTCAGTTGCCGACACAAGAAAGGTAACTCTGGTTTCTCTTCAATCCCACGAAAAAATCTTTCGCCTTTTACTAAAGATTTCCGTGGAGAGGAACACACTAATGAGTCTATAGACTATTTTTTGAGTTCTGCGTTGAGCAGGACGAACAAACAATTTGAATATTAGATTTTCCTTTTATTTCTTCTCTTCAGATTCACGTACAAGGAACGTTCCGTCACACCCTGGAAAGAACCTCGCCCTGCCTTGGATCCAATTGCTCGTCTCACACAACTAGACACGAGAAGGTCCAGGCCGGTAGGGATATGCTGGAGAGAAATTATTGACGTTAATTTCTGATTTATTCGACTCGTTAGATGTTGCTTTCTCTAAAATCAAATTTATAGTCCGGTACATAACATCTGTACGGTAACACAGTATATATAATCTATAACATAGGCCTCCACTACCGTACCGGTACTGTTCTCCATTTATATGTATACATGAAAGTGAAGACGTCCTTGGAAAAGGAAATACAATTCTGATCTCGCTATGAGTTGTCCCGTACTTTCTTCTGTTGATATCACAATCGTTGTTACGTATACGTGACGCCACAGACAGCTTTGTCGACGTCATAATAGCCGGTGCCATAACGCGTTGGACGACAGGTTGCTGTCCACGCCTAAAGTATGTGTGGCTGAAAAAAGGCATGGGTTCGGCTCTTCGGCCATAAATAGTTGTAAACTCTTCAACAAAAACCCTATAAAAGTATATATTTTCGGAATGGGCATACTCGTGCCATTATTTCAGACGACAAATCAGCTATTGAAATTGAAAAGAAAAGACGCGCGATCCTCCTTAAAACCGCTTCAACGTTTCTGGAAAACTCCATAAAATGTGAAAATGTGTCAATTTCGACCCATAATCCAGAGAAAATTTATGAAATGATTTTCTTCTTATGCATGTGAATGTATTTCCCATCCAACACACATTTTTAAAAGGCGAAAAAAAAAACCAAAATCGTTTCTTGTAAGATTTTATCGCCTTAAAGGAATCATTATTTTCGCGCCCCGAGAAAGTGCCGATTTTGGCCTGCCGAATATTCACTTCGCGGCGCGGTTAACTCTGTAGTGGTGCGTATAGGCGCGATTAACCAGTAATTGTTATATGCCCGTTTGGAGGAATGGTTACGTCGAACAGGATGGTATTATAGATATGTGTTAGTAAAAAGTGAAGAAGAATTATCATACTGTCAAATACGAGCGAACTTCCCTATTATGAAATTAGGGAGGGGCCACTTTGTGCGCAACCGTGGCCAGTGTGGACTGCAACCACAGCAGCACCTTTTTGGTGTTCCTATTAATTTGCTTGCCGTGTATATGTGAAGTTTCGCTCGAACAGCGGAATCTGATAGCGGGAACTACGGGAGTCTAAAAATTAGCTTGTAGACTTATATAGAATGCCTGCATATTTCTGAAGTTAATATAATAAATTTCAGCATTTCACTGGCTATACTGAGGAAATGGGAGTAGGCTACCCGACAGCTACATATCGAAATGCACTCTCCATATTTGTTGACCAACATGTTTTGTTGTTTTTTTCCAAATAATATTACAATTATATATAAATAAAATTGGAAATTAGCCTGTTTAGTATGATGATGGAGACACGGTCAAAATACCTGCAAAATAATAAGTAATCGCCATCTTAACACACGTTGCCTAATCTTCCGCTTCGTTCGGTCTGGAAAACATACACAGGGTTGAGAGCCCGGTAAGAGAATGCCCGTGAAAGTGAATATTCCAGGAATTCTAGTGCTAGTCCAGGTGAAATTTGTCATCTAGCCTTTGCCAACAGTGACGCTGATCTCGCACATCGTCTTTCTGGCCAATAAAATCCCATCAAGAATATACAGACTGATTGGATTGTCGCAAATACAGACCCAGTGCACCATTAAACGGGTGGCTCTCCAGGTGAACTTGTTCAGTTGCCGACACAAGAAAGGTAAATCTGGTTTCTCTTCAATCCCACGAAAAAATCTTTCGCCTTTTACTAGATATTCCTGTTGCTTTTGTTTCTTTAGACCAAGAAAAAGCTTTTGATCGCGTAAATCATCAATTTATGTTTCGTGCATTACAGGCGTATGGTTTTGGTCCATCCTTTTTACGGTGGGTACAATTATTATATACCAATATTTATAGTTCTGTTGTTGTAAATGGCCACATCTCTGATCCTTTCCGTATATGACGAAGTGGGTTATCTCCCCTTCTCTATGTTTTATGTCTAGAGCCTTTAGCTATACGTATTCGTCTAGACTCGGATATTACCGGAGTAAAAATTCCTGGGTGTCCTGACGAGGCAAAGATTTCGTTATTTGCAGATGATGCTACATGTTTTTGTTCAACTGAAGCTTCTGTTAAAAAAGTTTTATACTGGTGTAAACTTTTTGGCCAAGCGTCTGGTTCCAAATTAAATTTGTTAAAATCTAAGGGTGTTTGGCTGGGGAAATGGAAAAATCGTAGTGACAATCCTTTTGGCATTTCATGGCCGGACGTTCTAAAGATTGTAGGTGTTTATTTCGGACCAGGGGATACAGTTTCTGCAAATTGGGATACCATTTTAGATAAATTTATTAAAGTTCTTGAAAAATGGAAAACTAGATCACTTTCTCTTTTTGGTAAAAGTTTAGTAATAAAAGTGTTGGCGTGCTCAAAATTGTTTTATACAGGTACAGCTTTGGGTCTTCCTTTAACTTATTTACAACGATTTGAACGTGAAATCTTTGCCTTTCTATGGAAAAATCGTCATTTTGATCCTGTAAAAAGGAATATAACGTATAATGATCCTGGTTTTGGGGGCCTCTCCATTGTACATATTAAGTCTAAGTTGGAGGCCCTCCGTCTATTCCATCTATATAAATTTCTTAATGGTTACGATGCAAAATGGAAATATTATTGTACATATTGGATTGGTTTGTCTATGCGCGGGCATAATCCTAATTTAATTAATAATAGTATCCCGCATTCTGATATGTTACCGCCTTTCTATGCTGATTTAATGCATACTTACCGCAAGTTTATGACGTTATATCCTAATTTTGACTGGCACCAATCTTTAAAATGTAAATATTTCTATTCCTTGTTAGTTTTTAAAGTACATGAAATGCCCCGTTCTGTTGGTCTATTTCCTTCTATTGATTTGAAAATTACGTGGAAAAATATTCAACATAAGTTTTTGGACCCCGCAACCCGAGATATTGCGTGGCGTATTTCGCATGATGTCTTAGCCACTAATTATTTGTTATTTAATCGTAAATCGTCTAGCTCTATGTTATGTCCCATGTGTGATCGCGTTGAGAATATAGAACATCTAATGTTGCGTTGTCGTCTTATTCAGCCGGTCTGGCGTCTAGTTTTTCATTGGATGTCGATCATAGCTGGTTTCCGTTTACCTTTCTCTAATGCTTTGGTTCGTTTTACTATTTTTCCGTCTAGGTTTTCTAAATCTGAACATTTTGCTTTGTGCCTGTTACTTATTTTTGAGACACGTTATTCTATTTGGTTATGTCGTAATGACGCTAAGTTCGCAAGTAAAACTGTAAACTCGTCATCAATTATTGTGTTTCTATTAGGCAGGTTACGTGTACGTATTCTGGCTGATTTTAATCGTTTTTCTCGTGAAGAATTTCGTAAGTATTGGTGTTCTACTGATTTGTTTTGTAACATTGTTAATGAAAAAGTGAAGTTTTTGTTTGACTAATGTGTTTGTCTGGTACGATTTGTTTGGTGCTACATGTTTCTATAAATAATGATGTTTATTGTTATATTGAATGGAGTGCGCATGCTAGCGCGGGTCGCTTTTTGTATTTCAATATATTTTATTCCTAATACATGGATAATGTGAGAATCTATTGTATATATTTGTTTAATTTGTATTGGTATAATTGTTGCGCTTATATAGCAAAGGGTTTTGTTTAAGATAGGATGAACTACATTTTGACTATAGGATTGAATTGCTCATAATGGGATAAATTATTGTTTAAGTATTTATATTTAAAGAAAATTCTTGGTTACTTATTATTCCAGTGAAAGGATATTGCCATGCATGTATTGTGCAATATTATATTTTTATCTCTAATGCATGGACAATGTGAGGATCTATTGTATTCATTCATATTTATATGGTGAATAAATTCAACATTTATCAAAAAAAAAGATTTCCGTGGAGAGGAACACACTAATGAGTCTATAGACTATTTTTTGAGTTCTGCGTTGAGCAGGACGAACAAACAATTTGAATATTAGATTTTCCTTTTATTTCTTCTCTTCAGATTCACGTACAAGGAACGTTCCGTCACACCCTGGAAAGAACCTCGCCCTGCCTTGGATCCAATTGCTCGTCTCACACAACTAGACACGAGAAGGTCCAGGCCGGTAGGGATATGCTGGAGAGAAATTATTGACGTTAATTTCTGATTTATTCGACTCGTTAGATGTTGCTTTCTCTAAAATCAAATTTATAGTCCGGTACATAACATCTGTACGGTAACACAGTATATATAATCTATAACATAGGCCTCCACTACCGTACCGGTACTGTTCTCCATTTATATGTATACATGAAAGTGAAGACGTCCTTGGAAAAGGAAATACAATTCTGATCTCGCTATGAGTTGTCCCGTACTTTCTTCTGTTGATATCACAATCGTTGCTACGTTTGGTATATTCATATACGTGACGCCACAGACAGCTTTGTCGACGTCATAATAGCCGGTGCCATAACGCGTTGGACGACAGGTTGCTGTCCACACCTAAAGTATGTGTGGCTGAAAAAAGGCATGGGTTCGGCTCTTCGGCCATAAATAGTTGTAAACTCTTCAACAAAAACCCTATAAAAGTATATATTTTCGGAATGGGCATACTCGTGCCATTATTTCAGACGACAAATCAGCTATTGAAATTGAAAAGAAAAGACGCGCGATCCTCCTTAAAACCGCTTCAACGTTTCTGGAAAACTCCATAAAATGTGAAAATGTGTCAATTTCGACCCATAATCCAGAGAAAATTTATGAAATGATTTTCTTCTTATGCATGTGAATGCATTTCCCATCCAACACACATTTTTAAAAGGCGAAAAAAAAAATCGTTTCTTGTAAGATTTTATCGCCTTAAAGGAATCATTATTTTCGCGCCCCGAGAAAGTGCCGATTTTGGCCTGCCGAATATTCACTTCGCGGCGCGGTTAACTCTGTAGTGGTGCGTAGGCGCGATTAACCAGTAATTGTTATATGCCCGTTTGGAGGAATGGTTACGTCGAACAGGATGGTATTATAGATATGTGTTAGTAAGAAGCGAAGAAGAATTATCATACTGTCAAATACGGGCGAACTTCCCTATTATGAAATTAGGGAGGGGCCACTTTGTGCGCAACCGTGGCCAGTGTGGACTGCAACCACAGCAGCACCTTTTTGGTGTTCCTATTAATTTGCTTGCCGTGTATATGTGAAGTTTCGCTCGAACAGCGGAATCCGATAGCGGGAACTACGGGAGTCTAAAAATTAGCTTGTAGACTTATATAGAATGCCTGCATATTTCTGAAGTTAATATAATAAATTTCAGCATTTCACTGGCTATACTGAGGAAATGGGAGTAGGCTACCCGACAGCTACATATCGAAATGCACTCTCCATATTTGTTGACCAACATGTTTTGTTTTTTTTTCCAAATAATATTACAATTATATATAAATAAAATTGGAAATTAGCCTGTTTAGTATGATGATGGAGACACGGTCAAAATACCTGCAAAATAATAAGTAATCGCCATCTTAACACACGTTGCCTAATCTTCCGCTTCGTTCGGTCTGGAAAACATACACAGGGTTGAGAGCCCGGTAAGAGAATGCCCGTGAAAGTGAATATTCCAGGAATTCTAGTGCTAGTCCAGGTGAAATTTGTCATCTAGCCTTTGCCAACAGTGACGCTGATCTCGCACATCGTCTTTCTGGCCAATAAAATCCCATCCAGAATATACAGACTGATTGGATTGTCGCAAATACAGACCCAGTGCACCATTAAACGGGTGGCTCTCCAGGTGAACTTGTTCAGTTGCCGACACAAGAAAGGTAAATCTGGTTTCTCTTCAATCCCACGAAAAAATCTTTCGCCTTTTACTAGATATTCCTGTTGCTTTTGTTTCTTTAGACCAAGAAAAAGCTTTTGATCGCGTAAATCATCAATTTATGTTTCGTGCATTACAGGCGTATGGTTTTGGTCCATCCTTTTTACGGTGGGTACAATTATTATATACCAATATTTATAGTTCTGTTGTTGTAAATGGCCACATCTCTGATCCTTTCCGTATATGACGAAGTGGGTTATCTCCCCTTCTCTATGTTTTATGTCTAGAGCCTTTAGCTATACGTATTCGTCTAGACTCGGATATTACCGGAGTAAACATTCCTGGGTGTCCTGACGAGGCAAAGATTTCGTTATTTGCAGATGATGCTACATGTTTTTGTTCAACTGAAGCTTCTGTTAAAAAAGTTTTATACTGGTGTAAACTTTTTGGCCAAGCGTCTGGTTCCAAATTAAATTTGTTAAAATCTAAGGGTGTTTGGCTGGGGAAATGGAAAAATCGTAGTGACAATCCTTTTGGCATTTCATGGCCGGACGTTCTAAAGATTGTAGGTGTTTATTTCGGACCAGGGGATACAGTTTCTGCAAATTGGGATACCATTTTAGATAAATTTATTAAAGTTCTTGAAAAATGGAAAACTAGATCACTTTCTCTTTTTGGTAAAAGTTTAGTAATAAAAGTGTTGGCGTGCTCAAAATTGTTTTATACAGGTACAGCTTTGGGTCTTCCTTTAACTTATTTACAACGATTTGAACGTGAAATCTTTGCCTTTCTATGGAAAAATCGTCATTTTGATCCTGTAAAAAGGAATATAACGTATAATGATCCTGGTTTTGGGGGCCTCTCCATTGTACATATTAAGTCTAAGTTGGAGGCCCTCCGTCTATTCCATCTATATAAATTTCTTAATGGTTACGATGCAAAATGGAAATATTATTGTACATATTGGATTGGTTTGTCTATGCGCGGGCATAATCCTAATTTAATTAATAATAGTATCCCGCATTCTGATATGTTACCGCCTTTCTATGCTGATTTAATGCATACTTACCGCAAGTTTATGACGTTATATCCTAATTTTGACTGGCACCAATCTTTAAAATGTAAATATTTCTATTCCTTGTTAGTTTTTAAAGTACATGAAATGCCCCGTTCTGTTGGTCTATTTCCTTCTATTGATTTGAAAATTACGTGGAAAAATATTCAACATAAGTTTTTGGACCCCGCAACCCGAGATATTGCGTGGCGTATTTCGCATGATGTCTTAGCCACTAATTATTTGTTATTTAATCGTAAATCGTCTAGCTCTATGTTATGTCCCATGTGTGATCGCGTTGAGAATATAGAACATCTAATGTTGCGTTGTCGTCTTATTCAGCCGGTCTGGCGTCTAGTTTTTCATTGGATGTCGATCATAGCTGGTTTCCGTTTACCTTTCTCTAATGCTTTGGTTCGTTTTACTATTTTTCCGTCTAGGTTTTCTAAATCTGAACATTTTGCTTTGTGCCTGTTACTTATTTTTGAGACACGTTATTCTATTTGGTTATGTCGTAATGACGCTAAGTTCGCAAGTAAAACTGTAAACTCGTCATCAATTATTGTGTTTCTATTAGGCAGGTTACGTGTACGTATTCTGGCTGATTTTAATCGTTTTTCTCGTGAAGAATTTCGTAAGTATTGGTGTTCTACTGATTTGTTTTGTAACATTGTTAATGAAAAAGTGAAGTTTTTGTTTGACTAATGTGTTTGTCTGGTACGATTTGTTTTGGTGCTACATGTTTCTATAAATAATGATGTTTATTGTTATATTGAATGGAGTGCGCATGCTAGCGCGGGTCGCTTTTTGTATTTCATTATATTTTATTCCTAATACATGGATAATGTGAGAATCTATTGTATATATTTGATTAATTTGTATTGGTATAATTGTTGCGCTTATATAGCAAATGGTTTTGTTTAAGATAGGATGAGCTACATTTTGACTATAGGATTGAATTGCTCATATTGTGATAAATTATTGTTTAAGTATTTATATTTAAAGAAAATTCTTGGTTACTTATTATTCCAGTGAAAGGATATTGCCATGCATGTATTGTGCAATATTATATTTTTATCTCTAATGCATGGACAATGTGAGGATCTATTGTATTCATTCATATTTATATGGTGAATAAATTCAACATTTATCAAAAAGAAAAAAGATTTCCGTGGAGAGGAACACACTAATGAGTCTATAGACTATTTTTTGAGTTCTGCGTTGAGCAGGACGAACAAACAATTTGAATATTAGATTTTCCTTTTATTTCTTCTCTTCAGATTCACGTACAAGGAACGTTCCGTCACACCCTGGAAAGAACCTCGCCCTGCCTTGGATCCAATTGCTCGTCTCACACAACTAGACACGAGAAGGTCCAGGCCGGTAGGGATATGCTGGAGAGAAATTATTGACGTTAATTTCTGATTTATTCGACTCGTTAGATGTTGCTTTCTCTAAAATCAAATTTATAGTCCGGTACATAACATCTGTACGGTAACACAGTATATATAATCTATAACATAGGCCTCCACTACCGTACCGGTACTGTTCTCCATTTATATGTATACATGAAAGTGAAGACGTCCTTGGAAAAGGAAATACAATTCTGATCTCGCTATGAGTTGTCCCGTACTTTCTTCTGTTGATATCACAATCGTTGCTACGTTTGGTATATTCATATACGTGACGCCACAGACAGCTTTGTCGACGTCATAATAGCCGGTGCCATAACGCGTTGGACGACAGGTTGCTGTCCACGCCTAAAGTATGTGTGGCTGAAAAAAGGCATGGGCTCGGCTCTTCGGCCATAAATAGTTGTAAACTCTTCAACAAAAACCCTATAAAAGTATATATTTTCGGAATGGGCATACTCGTGCCATTATTTCAGACGACAAATCAGCTATTGAAATTGAAAAGAAAAGACGCGCGATCCTCCTTAAAACCGCTTCAACGTTTCTGGAAAACTCCATAAAATGTGAAAATGTGTCAATTTCGACCCATAATCCAGAGAAAATTTATGAAATGATTTTCTTCTTATGCATGTGAATGCATTTCCCATCCAACACACATTTTTAAAAGGCGAAAAAAAAAATCGTTTCTTGTAAGATTTTATCGCCTTAAAGGAATCATTATTTTCGCGCCCCGAGAAAGTGCCGATTTTGGCCTGCCGAATATTCACTTCGCGGCGCGGTTAACTCTGTAGTGGTGCGTAGGCGCGATTAACCAGTAATTGTTATATGCCCGTTTGGAGGAATGGTTACGTCGAACAGGATGGTATTATAGATATGTGTTAGTAAGAAGCGAAGAAGAATTATCATACTGTCAAATACGGGCGAACTTCCCTATTATGAAATTAGGGAGGGGCCACTTTGTGCGCAACCGTGGCCAGTGTGGACTGCAACCACAGCAGCACCTTTTTGGTGTTCCTATTAATTTGCTTGCCGTGTATATGTGAAGTTTCGCTCGAACAGCGGAATCCGATAGCGGGAACTACGGGAGTCTAAAAATTAGCTTGTAGACTTATATAGAATGCCTGCATATTTCTGAAGTTAATATAATAAATTTCAGCATTTCACTGGCTATACTGAGGAAATGGGAGTAGGCTACCCGACAGCTACATATCGAAATGCACTCTCCATATTTGTTGACCAACATGTTTTGTTTTTTTTTCCAAATAATATTACAATTATATATAAATAAAATTGGAAATTAGCCTGTTTAGTATGATGATGGAGACACGGTCAAAATACCTGCAAAATAATAAGTAATCGCCATCTTAACACACGTTGCCTAATCTTCCGCTTCGTTCGGTCTGGAAAACATACACAGGGTTGAGAGCCCGGTAAGAGAATGCCCGTGAAAGTGAATATTCCAGGAATTCTAGTGCTAGTCCAGGTGAAATTTGTCATCTAGCCTTTGCCAACAGTGACGCTGATCTCGCACATCGTCTTTCTGGCCAATAAAATCCCATCCAGAATATACAGACTGATTGGATTGTCGCAAATACAGACCCAGTGCACCATTAAACGGGTAGCTCTCCAGGTGAACTTGTTCAGTTGCCGACACAAGAAAGGTAAATCTGGTTTCTCTTCAATCCCACGAAAAAATCTTTCGCCTTTTACTAGATATTCCTGTTGCTTTTGTTTCTTTAGACCAAGAAAAAGCTTTTGATCGCGTAAATCATCAATTTATGTTTCGTGCATTACAGGCGTATGGTTTTTTTTTTTTTTTATATTCATACATTTTTATTGCCATTAAATTACCACATAATACATACAAGTAGAATGACATACAATATGAACAAATCGAATATAAGTTGTTATTTGGCATTATTATAAGGACGATCACACACACACACACGCACGCACATACATACATATATACATATATTGATATCATAACTCCTCACTCTCCAATGCAATATAACTTCTTTGGATTACTTGACAGGTTGACATAGTAGTACATATAGTATACATATATAGGCACACACAGATTTTACTATATACCAGTACGGTAGGGGAGTAACAATAAAGAGACAATTGAACATTTATACAATTATTCCTGTTAACCGTTTTCATCAGAATCATTTTCTGCTTTGGTGACGGCATGGAGCCATGGTTCCCATAGAAGGTTGAACTTCTGAAGATTTGACTTTTTCATCGAGATATATTTTTCTATAGAGTACCGCTGAGTTATGATGTTTTGAATTGCCAAAATGGAAACAGACTGTCTTTCAAATTTAGATTTGTAAATATAGCGTTTAGTGACGAGTATAATGAGATTGAGTATTTTTGAAAAGTCTGTTGTCATAGTTTCTCCGAATATAATATTTTTTGCCGTCAATGCGATCGGCAAGTTTGTTGTGGTATGTAACCATGCCTCGATGTCCCACCAAAGACGGCGGATCTTCTCGCAGTCCCAAAAGACGTGCTCTATAGTTTCAAGACAGTCACTACAAAAGGAACATGTCATTATCTTGAATGCCAATTTTTTTCAGATAGCAGTTTGTTGCCAGTATTCTGTTGTTAATACGAAATTGTAAGTATTGTAACACTGAGCAGCAGGTGGTTTTGAATGGGAGTTGATAAACCTCGTTCCATTTAATTTCCTGTATATTCGTTATCGATTCCCATCTAACTTGTGAACTGGGTCTTGTAGACTTGGATATAAGAACATTATACATATCTTTACTACCTTTGCATGATTTTGAAAGGATGTGTAGATCAAATGGAACATACGGTCGTACACTAGTAATTTTTGTTTTTACATCGGTTATTAATCTTTTCTTCATTGATTCGATTGCCGAAATTACTCCATGGTATTCCAGAAAATTTGTTTTAATGTTATAAATATCGATAAATTCTTCCAGGGAGAAGTAGGGTTTGTTCTCTTTCTCAATATTGATAAGGTCCATGACGCATTTCACACCTTTTTCATACCAGTGCCGGTAATACACCGGCGTGTTGTTCACCATAATATCATCGTTCTTCCATATGTTTACATTTGCTATTTGGTGTATATATTTGGGTTTATTTTTCTGTGTGATCTTGCTCCATGCGCCCAACACATCCCTCCAGAATACATTATTACATCTATTCATTAAAGTAGGCACAAAGTTGGCTCCGAAGTCGCCCAGATACTCAAGACCATCTATGGATAAATTTATTAATGGGACCCAATTACACGCTCCAGAGAGTAACTTTCGAATCCAGGACGACTTCAGAGCCAGCATGAAATTGTTAATGTCGACCATTTTCAGTCCACCATTCTCGTAGTTTTGTATTAATTGGGATCTTTTGACTTTGTCAACTGTAGAGTTCCAAATAAAATGAAAGAACATTGTATTTAACTCTTTTATGACTGAATCTGGGGGGTTTGGAATGGCCAAGAACATATAATTGAGTTTGGAGATTATTAACGTTTTTAGGACAGTGATTTTTCCAATAGGGGTTAAAATTCGCTGGGACCATTGTCTTAAGGTACTCCGGATATTCTTTAAAATTGGTTCGTAATTTAGTAATACCATTTCAGCTAAATTGATTGAAAATTGTATACCAAGCAAGGTGAATTGTTCACATCCCCATTCTAGTTTCCATCTATGATGGAACACCTGTTTACTGAATTTTTTGGAGCCGATCCATATAGCTTTTGTTTTTGTTGTATTAAGTTTTAGTCCAGAGATTTCTGCGAATTTATCTAATAGTCTGAGAGTAGCTTCCACCGACTTTGCAGATCCATCTAGTATAAACGTGGTGTCGTCTGCATATTGGTTGATTTTGTATTCTATATCCCCTATTTGTATACCCTTTATATCAACATTTTGTCTGGTTAGAATGGAAAGAATTTCCGCGCATAAGACGAATAGATACGGAGACAGGGGATCTCCTTGTCTACACCCCCTTGTGACAATGAAGAACTCAGAAAGAAAGCCGTTTTGATTGACAGACGCCGATATGTTTTTGTAGAAAACATTGATCCATTGTTTTATAGAGGGGCCGAAATTGAAAAAAGTTAAAACATCCGAGATGAAAGACCAAGAGACGGTGTCAAAGGCTTTTTCAAAGTCAACCAAAAGGAGTAGACCAGGTACATTTTCTTGTTCTGTATAGTGCATCAGGTCGTATATCAGCCTTATATTGTCACCTATATATCTCCCGCTCATGAATCCAGATTGGTTTTCTGATATTAAGGTATTTAAAACACATTTAATTCTTTCGGCAATACATCCTGAGGCAATTTTATAGGTTACATTTAATAATGAAATAGGTCTCCAGTTTTTCATGAATTGTTTTGGTTTGTCTGGCTTTGGTATACATGTTATGATACCCCGTCTTTGTGTGACTGATAACTGTCCCGTTTGATAGCCATAATTTATTGACCGCACTACAAACATACCCAAGTCCTCCCAGAAAAACTTTAAAAATTCCGTTGTGAAACCATCGGATCCAGGGCTTCTATTATTTTTCATCTTCTTAAGAAAGTTGGTAGCTTCCTGAAGAGTCAAGAGTCCTTCCAATTTCTCAGATTGATTTTTATCGAGAATTGGTACTGTTATGTTCTCGAGTCGGATGGTGTCGAGATTTCTGGTAGGTTCTTCCATTTCCTTTCTACAGTACAGGCCTGCATAAAAGTTTTTAGCAGCAGATAATATTTCAAATTGATCAGTGATAATGTCATTATTGGTCACAAGTTTAGGAATAGTTTTATTTACATAATTACGGGACTCAAGTCTGCAGAAATAGCTGGAGGGTTTCTCTCCTTCTACAATCCATTGAGCTCTTGATCTGACAAAATGGCCGTATAGTTTTTGTTTACGGATATCGTCGAGTTCTTTTTTTTTTACCTCCAGAAGTTCGAAGGGTATGGACTCCATATTCTCGATGTGCTGAATATCTTTGATTAAGTTTTTTTCGTTTTCAGTTTTTTTCTTTTTTGCGAAAGGTCGAGTGTGATATTGTACAGCCCCTAATTGTCATTAAGAGAGTTTCCAGAAATAGTTGGTCGTCTACAGTAAATTGTATGTCAGCATTGCCGATTACATTAATTTGTTCCTGATTATAGACCGGGACGGCGTATTGTTGTTTTACGTCAGAAATCACTTGTCGAATTCGTTCACAATATTTTTTGTCTGTCAATAGACTGTTATTGAACTTCCAGAGACCTTTGCCTTTTATGAATTTGTTCACCTGTGGTTTTATCAGAACACCTGAATGATCAGATCTGTAGCTAGATTCAATGGTCACCTCTTTTATGTCTTTTATTATAGACTCTGATATCAAGAAAAAATCAAGACGCGCTTGTTTCAGTGGGTTTCTCCTCCGCCAAGTGTAGCGTTTCAGTGTCGGATGAAGTGTCCTAAATGGATCGACGAGTCCAATTTCATCCTTGATTTCTAGAACTCTGTTTCTTGCATTCGGATTGTTTATGTGTATGTAGTTGTTCGTATCTAGCTCTGGTATCTGTATCAGGTTGAAGTCGCCGCATATTAAAACTACATCGTTATTAAATTCATCTATTATTCGGGTAATTTGTTCAAAAAAATCTGGTTCGTCTTCGTTCGGTCCGTATATATTTATAAGTGTGACAGGGAGATCTTCAATTTTTAAATCTAATGCTAGGAAGTTTCCTATGCTGTCCATGTTTGTTCCCTTTATTTTGTATTCTAATTTATTGTTAAAGAGAATACAAACTCCTCTTGAGTTTGACACATACGAGTTAAAAACTATCTCGAAGCCCCACTGAGATCTAATATATGGCTCTAGTTTTTTTGTGAAGTGTGTGTCTTGTAGACAAATTATATCACAATCTTTTTGTTTCAGGTAGTGAAAGACATCTAATCGTTTTTTTGGCTGGCCCAGTCCCTGACAGTTTACCGAGAGAATTGTTACCTCGTTACCAGTCATGAGTGCGACTTAACTGAAATGGACATGTTGTGCACAGGGTATATGCTGAATGTAATCAGGGCCCGTTGGGGTGAGATCTGTAATTGTTCGTATATACAAAGAGTGTGAGTTTCAATAGGCGTATGGTTTTGGTCCATCCTTTTTACGGTGGGTACAATTATTATATACCAATATTTATAGTTCTGTTGCTGTAAATGGCCACATCTCTGATCCTTTCCGTATATGACGAAGTGTTCGTCAGGGATGTGGGTTATCTCCCCTTCTCTATGTTTTATGTCTAGAGCCTTTAGCTATACGTATTCGTCTAGACTCGGATATTACCGGAGTAAACATTCCTGGGTGTCCTGACGAGGCAAAGATTTCGTTATTTGCAGATGATGCTACATGTTTTTGTTCAACTGAAGCTTCTGTTAAAAAAGTTTTATACTGGTGTAAACTTTTTGGCCAAGCGTCTGGTTCCAAATTAAATTTGTTAAAATCTAAGGGTGTTTGGCTGGGGAAATGGAAAAATCGTAGTGACAATCCTTTTGGCATTTCATGGCCGGACGTTCTAAAGATTGTAGGTGTTTATTTCGGACCAGGGGATACAGTTTCTGCAAATTGGGATATCATTTTAGATAAATTTATTAAAGTTCTTGAAAAATGGAAAACTAGATCACTTTCTCTTTTTGGTAAAAGTTTAGTAATAAAAGTGTTGGCGTGCTCAAAATTGTTTTATACAGGTACAGCTTTGGGTCTTCCTTTAACTTATTTACAACGATTTGAACGTGAAATCTTTGCCTTTCTATGGAAAAATCGTCATTTTGATCCTGTAAAAAGGAATATAACGTATAATGATCCTGGTTTTGGGGGCCTCTCTATTGTACATATTAAGTCTAAGTTGGAGGCCCTCCGTCTATTCCATCTATATAAATTTCTTAATGGTTACGATGCAAAATGGAAATATTATTGTACATATTGGATTGGTTTGTCTATGCGCGGGCATAATCCTAATTTAATTAATAATAGTATCCCGCATTCTGATATGTTACCACCTTTCTATGCTGATTTAATGCATACTTACCGCAAGTTTATGACGTTATATCCTAATTTTGACTGGCATCAATCCTTAAAGGTTATACCAAATGACTCTATACTACTTTGCACTAAAACATACCCAGTAGTGTTCCAAACAACAAATTAGTATTTTTTTGTCGAATAATGTCGTCGAAGTGGGTTTTAGGACACAAATAGCACACATGTGGGGAAAAACGTATTGGAGCCGTGACCTCTGGTGCATGACGTCACAACCTGATTACGATTGCGCCGTAAACGTCATAGTCTATGACGTCGGGCGTTGTTACGAAAGATTCACCCAACTGTGGGACTTCTAGCGTGATGTCGCTGACATTTTGACGTCACAACATGCATTTGAGCGAGATCGTAATCAGGTTGTGACGTCACAGGTCAAGCGATCACAGCTTTCGCCGTTTTGAAAGGGGCGTGAAATTGTCGCACTTTACTGCTGCTATTTCCAACCTTGGGCAGTTTGAAAACATACAAAAATGTAAAACAAGTCTATATAATCACCTCTACAACAATTTAGCACAAAAAAGTAGCAGATTTTGAGACCATTTTGTTAGTTTCAGGGGCGTCGTTAGGGGGGGGGGTCGTCCGGTGCGAACGACCCCCCCTTGGCCGCGCCAAAAAAAAAACAGAAGAAAAAGCAAAAGAAAAAACAAAAAACAAAAACAAAAACAGAGAAAACAAAAACAAAATAAAAAAAGCATAAAAACATAAAATAAAAAAAACATAAAAATTACAGATAGAGTGCCAAGACGTGTAGTGGTGTGTAAAAGGCCCATTTTGTTTATGTCAAACCAGGAAGTCAAATGGAGTCCGGCATATTCTTCAATATCGATGCGGGTTTATGCGAAACAAATGTGAAAATAGAACCATAAATCAATATACATTGTGTTCAGATTTGTTTCCGAGAAAACGGGTAAAACGCATCTCCGGCAACCGGAGACCCTGGAGCTTCCGGGGCCTAGGCGGCCCCTGGACCCTCGCCTGTCATTTTAGCTTTGTGTAAATGAATCGCTATCATATTGGTTCTAATGTTCCATCATGTAAAGGTCATCGTTTTTTTTATGTATTCTTTTTATGTGATAAATATAACTAAACAGTGAAATGGATTCAGGCATGAAGTATGATTTTTTCAATATCGATGAGTGCTTATAAATGCGAAACATACGTGAAAATAGAACCATAAATCTGCATACATTACGTTCGAATTTATTTCTGGGAAAACTCTTAGAACGCGTCTCTGGAGATCTGGAACTTCGGAGCTTCCGGGGCCTAAACGGCTCGTGAACCCTCGCCTGTTGGGCTGTGAGGATTTCCTTGTTTTATCTGTGTGTGAATGAATCGTATCTGTAGGCATATTGGTTTCCCTCCCAAGAACTCCTCTCCTCTCATCGTTTTGTATGTTTTAAATATAACTAGAACGTCAAATGGATGAAGGCATGATCTGCGATGTTTTCAATATCGATGCATGCTTATAATTGCGAGAAAAAAAATCTTGAAAATAGAATCATAAATGTGCATGCAGTATGATCAGTTTTATTTCCGGAAAAACGTTCAGAACGCATCTCCGGCAATCTAGGACCCCGGAGCTTCCGGGGCCTAGGCGGCCCCTGGACCCCCGCCTGTTGGGCTGTGATAGTGGTCCCCAACGTTCAATTACGTTCCGACGCCACTGGGTTAGCCTACGAGGTATATCGGCCCAAAGCGTTATTATTGTGTTTTCAACATGACAAAGAGAATAAAATATAATACTGATATTTGACAAATGACGTGTTAGATTAATTGTTGGAAATCGCTCAGAATGCATCTCAGGCCGTCTAAGGTCTCAGAGCTGTATGATATAACCCTAAATCTGCATACATTATGTTCAGATTTAATTCCGGGAAAACGCTTAGAACGCATCTCCGGCGATCTAGGACCCCGGAGCTTCCGGGGACTAGGCGGCCCCTGGACCCTCGCCTAAAGTGCTATGATAATCGACCCCCCTTTGAAAAATCCAAGCGACGCCCATGAGTTTCTAAAGTACATGAAATGCCCCGTTCTGTTGGTCTATTTCCTTCTATTGATTTGAAAATTACGTGGAAAAATATTCAACATAAGTTTTTGGACCCCGCAAAGATATTGCGTGGCGTATTTCGCATGATGTCTTAGCCACTAATTATTTGTTATTTAATCGTAAATCGTCTAGCTCTATGTTATGTCCCATGTGTGATCGCGTTGAGAATATAGAACATCTAATGTTGCGTTGTCGTCTTATTCAGCCGGTCTGGCGTCTAGTTTTTCATTGGATGTCGATCATAGCTGGTTTCCGTTTACCTTTCTCTAATGCTTTGGTTCGTTTTACTATTTTTCCGTCTAGGTTTTCTAAATCTGAACATTTTGCTTTGTGCCTGTTACTTATTTTTGAGACACGTTATTCTATTTGGTTATGTCGTAATGACGCTAAGTTCGCAAGTAAAACTGTAAACTCGTCATCAATTATTGTGTTTCTATTAGGCAGGTTACGTGTACGTATTCTGGCTGATTTTAATCGTTTTTCTCGTGAAGAATTTCGTAAGTATTGGTGTTCTACTGATTTGTTTTGTAACATTGTTAATGAAAAAGTGAAGTTTTTGTTTGACTAATGTGTTTGTCTGGTACGATTTGTTTTGGTGCTACATGTTTCTATAAATAATGATGTTTATTGTTATATTGAATGGAGTGCGCATGCTAGCGCGGGTCGCTTTTTGTATTTCATTATATTTTATTCCTAATACATGGATAATGTGAGAATCTATTGTATATATTTGATTAATTTGTATTGGTATAATTGTTGCGCTTATATAGCAAATGGTTTTGTTTAAGATAGGATGAGCTACATTTTGACTATAGGATTGAATTGCTCATATTGTGATAAATTATTGTTTAAGTATTTATATTTAAAGAAAATTCTTGGTTACTTATTATTCCAGTGAAAGGATATTGCCATGCATGTATTGTGCAATATTATATTTTTATCTCTAATGCATGGACAATGTGAGGATCTATTGTATTCATTCATATTTATATGGTGAATAAATTCAACATTTATCAAAAAGAAAAAAGATTTCCGTGGAGAGGAACACACTAATGAGTCTATAGACTATTTTTCGAGTTCTGCGTTGAGCAGGACGAATAAACAATTTGAATATCAGATTCTTTCATTTCTTCTCCTTAGATTCACGTACAAGAATCCTCCCGTCAAACACCCTGGACAGAACCTCGCCCCCCGCCTTACATCCATTTGCTCGCCTCACACAACGGGACACGAGAAGGTCCGGGCCGGTATAGGGATATGCTGGAGAGAAATTATGATGACGGAAATACAGGATTGACATTAATTTCTGATTTATTCGACTGGTTAGATGTTGCTTTCTCTAAAATCAAATATATAATCCGGCTTGTCCACACTGGTTTTACTTGCATAACATGTGTACGGTAACACAGTATATAGTCTAGAACATAGGCCTACACTACCGTACAGGTACCGGTACTGTTCTCCATTTATATGTATACATGAAAGTGAAGACGTGCTTTGAAAAAGAAATACAATTCTGATCTCGCTAGGAGTTGTCCCGTACTTTCTTCTGTCGTTATCACAATCGTTGCTACGTCTGGTATATTTATATACGTGACGCCACAGACAGCTTTGTCGACGTCATAATAGCCGGTGCCATAACGCGTTGGACGACAGGTTGCTGTCCACACCTAAAGTATATGTGTGGCTGAAAGCAGGCATGGGTTCGGCTCTTTGGCCATAAATAGTTGTAAACTCTTGAACAAAAACCCTATAAAAGCATATATTTTCGGAATGGGCATACTCGTGCCTTTATTTCAGACGACAAATCAGCTATTGAAATTGAAAAGAAAAGACGCGCGATCCTCGTTAAAACCGCTTCGACGTTTCTGGAAAACTCCATAAAAGGTACATATGAAAATGTGTCAATTTCGACCCATAATCCAGAGAAAACTTATGAAATGATTTTCTTCTTATGCATGTGAAAGTATTTCCCATCCAACACACATTTTTAAAAGGCGAAAAAAATAAAAAAATCGTTTCTTGTAAGATTTTATCGCCATAAAGGAATCATTATTTTCGCGCCCCGAGAAAGTGCCGATTTTGGCCTGCCGAATATTCACTTCGCGGCGCGGTTAACTCTGTAGTGGTGCGTAGGCGCGATTAACCAGTAATTGTTATATGCCCGTTTGGAGGAATGGTTACGTCGAACAGGATGGTATTATAGATATGTGTTAGTAAAAAGTGAAGAAGAATTATCATACTGTCAAATACGGGCGAACTTCCCTATTATGAAATTAGGGAGGGGCCACTTTGTGCGCAACCGTGGCCAGTGTGGACTGCACCCACAGCAGCACCTTTTTGGTGTTCCTATTAATTTGCTTGCCGTGTGTATGTGAAGTTTCGCTCGAACAGCGGAATCTGATAGCGGGAACTACGGGAGTCTAAAAATTAGCTTGTAGACTTATATAGAATGTCTGCATATTTCTGAAGTTAATATAATAAATTTCAGCATTTCACTGGCTATACTGAGGAAATGGGAGTAGGCTACCCGACAGCTACATATCGAAATGCACTCTCCATATTTGTTGACCAACATGTTTTGTTTTTTTTCCCAAATAATATTACAATTATATATAAATAAAATTGGAAATTAGCCTGTTTAGTATGATGATGGAGACACGGTCAAAATACCTGCAAAATAATAAGTAATCGCCATCTTAACACACGTTGCCTAATCTTCCGCTTCGTTCGGTCTGGAAAACATACACAGGGTTGAGAGCCCGGTAAGAGGTCTGGAAAACATACACAGGGTTGAGAGCCCGGTAAGAGAATGCCCGTGAAAGTGAATATTCCAGGAATTCTAGTGCTAGTCCAGGTGAAATTTGTCATCTAGCCTTTGCCAACAGTTACGCTTATCTCGCACATCGTCTTTCTGGCCAATAAAATCCCACCAAGAATATACAGACTGATTGGATTGTCGCAAATACAGACCCAGTGCACCATTAAACGGGTGGCTCTCCAGGTGAACTTGTTCAGTTGCCGACACAAGAAAGGTAACTCTGGTTTCTCTTCAATCCCACGAAAAAATCTTTCGCCTTTTACTAAAGATTTCCGTGGAGAGGAACACACTAATGAGTCTATAGACTATTTTTTTAGTTCTGCGTTGAGCAGGACGAACAAACAATTTGAATATCAGATTTTCCTTTTATTTCTTCTCTTCAGATTCACGTACAAGGAACGTTCCGTCACACCCTGGAAAGAACCTCGCTCTGCCTTGGATCCAATTGCTCGTCTCACACAACTAGACACGAGAAGGTCCGGGCCGGTAGGGATATGCTGGAGAGAAATTATTGACGTTAATTTCTGATTTATTCGACTCGTTAGATGTTGCTTTCTCTAAAATCAAATTTATAGTCCGGTACATAACATCTGTACGGTAACACAGTATATATAATCTATAACATAGGCCTCCACTACCGTACCGGTACTGTTCTCCATTTATATGTATACATGAAAGTGAAGACGTCCTTGGAAAAAGAAATACAATTCTGATCTCGCTATGAGTTGTCCCGTACTTTCTTCTGTTGATATCACAATCGTTGCTACGTTTGGTATATTCATATACGTGACGCCACAGACAGCTTTGTCGACGTCATAATAGCCGGTGCCATAACGCGTTGGACGACAGGTTGCTGTCCACGCCTAAAGTATGTGTGGCTGAAAAAAGGCATGGGTTCGGCTCTTCGGCCATAAATAGTTGTAAACTCTTCAACAAAAACCCTATAAAAGTATATATTTTCGGAATGGGCATACTCGTGCCATTATTTCAGACGACAAATCAGCTATTGAAATTGAAAAGAAAAGACGCGCGATCCTCCTTAAAACCGCTTCAGCGTTTCTGGAAAACTCCATAAAATGTACATATGAAAATGTGTCAATTTCGACCCATAATCCAGAGAAAACTTATGAAATGATTTTCTTCTGATGCATGTGAAAGTATTTCCCATCCAACACACATTTTTAAAAGGCGAAAAAAATAAAAAAATCGTTTCTTGTAAGATTTTATCGCCATAAAGGAATCATTATTTTCGCGCCCCGAGAAAGTGCCGATTTTGGCCTGCCGAATATTCACTTCGCGGCGCGGTTAACTCTGTAGTGGTGCATGGGCGCGATTAACCAGTAATTGTTATATGCCCGTTTGGAGGAATGGTTACGTCGAACAGGATGGTATTATAGATATGTGTTAGTAAAAAGTGAAGAAGAATTATCATACTGTCAAATACGGGCGACCTTCCCTATTATGAAATTAGGGAGGGGCCACTTTGTGCGCAACCGTGGCCAGTGTGGACTGCACCCACAGCAGCATCTTTTGGTGTTTCTATTAATTTGCTAGCGGAATCTGATAACGGGAACTACGGGAGTCTAAAAATTAGCTTGGAGACTTATATAGAATGTCTGCATATTTCTGAAGTTAATATAATAAATTTCAGCTTTTCACTGGCTATACTGAGGAAATGGGAGTAGGCTACCCGAAAGCTACATATCGAAATGCACTCTCCATATTTGTTCACCAACATGTTGGGTTTTTTTTACAAATAATATTACAATTATACATAAATAAAATTGGAAATTAGCCTGTTTGGTATGATGATGGAGACACGGTCAAAATACCTGCAAAATAATAACTAATCGCCATCTTAACACACGTTGCCTAATCTTCCGCTTCGTTCGGTGTGGAAAACATACACAGGGTTGAGAGCTCGGTAAGAGAATGCCAGTGAAAGTGAATATTCCAGGAATTCTAGTGCTAGTCCAGGTGAAATTTGTCATCTAGCCTTTGCCAACAGTTATACTTATCTCGCACATCGTCTTTTCTGGTCAATAAAATCCCACCAAGAATATACAGACTGATTGGATTGTCGCAAATACAGACCCAGTGTACCATTAAACGGGTGGCTCTCCAGGTGAACTTGTTCAGTTGACGACACAAGAACGATAACTCTGGTTTCTCTTCAGTCCCACGAAAAAATCTTTCGTGGCCAGTTTGACGTGACCTACTTTCTGTGTTCCCGGTTTTCTGTGCTTTGGATTTACTTTGATTTACAACTGGAGTGTCGTACAGCTGTGTGTGATTCCATTCTGACTTCATGCCGGCTCTATTACGTGCTGGCCTGGCCGGGTACATGTGTGTGACTTACCTTTGTTTCCGCTGACTGGACTTTACTGGGCTGTCTTTCGCCATGGATATTGACCAGGATTGCCTGGAGCGTACTTTACGCGTGTCGGTTTCGGGTCCCCGAAGATCGCCCGCTTATATTTCCTCGGTTTTCTTGAGGTGTTTTCTCATGAAAGGCTTCAAGGAGGAGGATGTGGAAGTTTTGGGCGAGACTGAGTCGCCGAAGGAATACTCGATGACTTTCGCGTCGCATGTTACCAAGGACAATGTGCTACGGTTGGGTACGCTTGACTGCGAAGTTTTCAGTGTATCTTTTGCCCAGTATTCTCACCGACAGGTTGATGTGACAGTTCACTGGCTTCCTGGTTTCGTGAGCCGCTATGCCGTTGAAAAGTATTTCGAGTATTTCGGGACAGTTAAGGACATCGTTCGACTTCCAGGATCGTCTCACTCGGAAAAGAGAAAAGTAACATTGCTATGTGACATTAACCGTTTGGCTGAATTACCATACGAAAGTGAGATTGGCAAGCAGAAGGCTTTCTTTTCTGTGCCCGGACGTCCGCCACACTGTTTCCGGTGCAAATTTGCCGGACATGTCCGGCGAGATTGCCCATATCGTTTTTGTGAGAAGTGCCGGACACGCCACATTCCGTCATCTGGATGTAGGCAAGTAGTGCCGAAGGTTAATGGACAAGTCAAAACATACGCGGGTGTTGTGCAACAAGCAGTGGAGGAACGTGACATTCCTACCGATACTTCTGTGCCTGTGCAAACTTCTGTGACAGTACATATGGATCAAACGAAAACGAAGGAATATTTCGGGACAGAAACAGAGGACGATGGAGAGAGTAGCGAGTCTGGGGAGGAGTCTGTGGAGTCTGAGGAAGAAGAGTCTGACGACAGTCAGACTCGTGTGGAGCAGTCTACTGTTTCACCTTCCTCGGACCCTCCGGACCCTCCCGAGGCGATGGACAGCAAAAGTGTGAAGCCTGTTAATGTTCGAGCCCCTGTGGAGCAGTCTTCTTCGTCTCATGAGGCGATGGATACTGAGACCTGCAACAAGCGTTCCTGGGCTGACCAGATGGAGGATGCAGAGACCTAAAAAAAATCTGCCAAAGTTCAACTGGGTAATATCGAAGAAGAACAGTAAAGTGGCGGAGATGCTACGACCTCACCACTTACCTAAGTCTTACAGTCCGCATAACCCAAAATGTGTTTCGAAAAGGTTTCGCGTGTACGGTCCTGGTGGCATTTCGCAGGACCGTAAGATTTGTGTGTGCCACTGTGGGGTTTATGGCATGCAGTATAGAGACATCCCTTTAGTCAAATGTTGCGGTGATTACAAGACTGGTTATATGGTACCTAGCGAGAGGTTTTCGGACATGCTTGACTATATGACTAAGTTGTACAAGTAGTAGTTCTTTTTGCCTTAATAGCCTGACTTTTGCGTTCTTTATTATACATGTTCATGTCGTGTTACATGTGGATATTTTGCTCAAAATTAACAGTAAAGTGTGTTGGGGCTTTCAGCTCCCAGTTAATTACAGAAAGATTTGTTATTGTAATTGTTAATGTGCTAAAAATGTTGTTCTTTTGCATTTATCTAATAATACGGCTTTAAAGCCCGGTTTCTTGATTCACATAAAATGGTAACGATAATTTAAAAGAAGTCCTGTCTTTTAATCTAGTCATTAAATTTTAATTCCTTCAGGACTTTTTATCGTTCTATTCGATTTCCTTTTTTTTGATTATAAATCATGTATGGTCATTTATGTTAAACCATTCCCCTTATTATGTTGGTAATAAATTCAACGTAATTCAAAGATAAAAAAAAAATTCGCCTTTTACTACAGATTTCCGTGGAGAGGAACACACTAATGAGTCTATAGACTATTTTTCGAGTTCTGCGTTGAGCAGGACGAATAAACAATTTGAATATCAGACTTTCATTTTATCTGTTCTCTACAGATTCACGTGCAAGAATCGTTCCGTCACACCCTGGACAGAACCTCGCCCTGTCTTGGACCCAATTGCTCGTCTCACACAACTGGACACGAGAAGGTCCGAGCCGGTAGGGATATGCTGGAGAGAAATTATGATGATGAAAACACAGGGTTGACATTAATTTCTGATTCATTCGATAAAGTCCGGCGTGTCCACATTGGTTTTACTTGCATAACATCTGTACGGTAACAGTATATAGAGTCTATAACATAGGCCTCCACTACCGTACCGGTACTGTTCTCCATTTATATGTATACATGAAAGTGAAGACGTGCTTTGGAAAAGAAATACAACTCTGATCTCGCTAGGAGTTGTCCCGTACTTTCTTCTGTTGATATCACAACCGTTGCTACGTCTGGTATTTTTATATACGTGACGCCACAGACAGCTTTGTCGACGTCATAATAGCCGGTGCCATAACGCGTTGGACGACAGGTTGCTGTCCACACCTAAAGTATATGTGTGGCTGAAAGCAGGCATGGGTTCGGCTCTTTGGCCATAAATAGTTGTAAACTCTTCAACAAAAACCCTATAAAAGTATATATTTTCGGAATGGGCATACTCGTGCCTTTATTTCAGACGACAAATCAGCTATTGAAATTGAAAAGAAAAGACGCGCGATCCTCGTTAAAACCGCTTCGACGTTTCTGGAAAACTCCATAAAAGGTACATATGAAAATGTGTCAATTTCGACCCATAATCCAGAGAAAACTTATGAAATGATTTTCTTCTTATGCATGTGAAAGTATTTCCCATCCAACACACATTTTTAAAAGGCGAAAAAGAACAAACTCGTCTTTTGTAAGATTTTATCACCATAAAGGAATCATTATTTTCGCGCCCCGAGAAAGTGCCGATTTTGGCCTGCCGAATATTCACTTCGCGGCGCGGTTAACTCTGTAGTGGTGCATGGGCGCGATTAACCAGTAATTGTTATATGCCCGTTTGGAGGAATGGTTACGTCGAACAGGATGGTATTATAGATATGTGTTAGTAAAAAGTGAAGAAGAATTATCATACTGTCAAATACGGGCGAACTTCCCTATTATGAAATTAGGGAGGGGCCACTTTGTGCGCAACCGTGGCCAGTGTGGACTGCACCCACAGCAGCACCTTTTGGGTGTTTCTATCAATTTGCTAGCGGAATCTGATAACGGGAACTACGGGCGTCTAAAAATTAGCTTGGAGACTTATATAGAATGTCTGCATATTTCTGAAGTTAATATAATAAATTTCAGCTTTTCAATGGCTATACTGAGGAGTGAGTGAGTGAATAGGGTTTAACGTCGCTTTCAACATTTTTTCAGCTATATCACGACGGGGAAGGGAAGGGAGGGGAGGGGGAGGGACAGGCGCACCTACTTGTAACAGAGCAGATCTAATGCTGCCATTTTATAGTGCTGTCCCACTGAAATATCATGCCGTAGGCAGACATGACACCCCACTCAGTCACATTATACTGACACCGAGCGAACCAGTCCTTGTTCTATCCTCTTAATGCTGAGCGTAAGCGAGGGAGCAACAAGTTCCATTTTTCAAGTCTTAGGTATGACCCGGCCTGGGATCGAACCCAGTACCTACCGCTTACGAGGCCGACGCTCTAACCATTAGACCACCGCAGTGCGGTGCTATACTGAGGAAATGGGTGTAGGCTACCCGAAAGCTACATATCGAAATGCACTATCCATATTTGTTCACCAACATGTTGGGTTTTTTTTCCCAAATAATATTACAATTATACATAAATAAAATTGGAAATTAGCCTGTTTGGTATGATGATGGAGACACGGTCAAAATACCTGCAAAATAATAACTAATCGCCATCTTAACACACGTTGCCTAATCTTCCGCTTCGTTCGGTGTGGAAAACATACACAGGGTTGAGAGCTCGGTAAGAGAATGCCCGTGAAAGTGAATATTCCAGGAATTCTAGTGCTAGTCCAGGTGAAATTTGTCATCTAGCCTTTGCCAACAGTTATACTTATCTCGCACATCGTCTTTTCTGGTCAATAAAATCCCACCAAGAATATACAGACTGATTGGATTGTCGCAAATACAGACCCAGTGTACCATTAAACGGGTGGCTCTCCAGGTGAACTTGTTCAGTTGACGACACAAGAACGATAACTCTGGTTTCTCTTCAATCCCACGAAAAAATCTTTCGTACAGAGTTCACCGTGACCTATTTTCAGTTTTTCTGTTTTCTGTTGGATGTGCTCTGTTTTATGGCTGGATTTTCCTACTGTGTCTTCGTGTTTGTGATGTCAACCTATCTGTGAAATTTCGTTCCTGTATTCGTTGGACTCTCTGTGCCGTGAACGGACAGTTTTCTTCAGTTTTGGATTTACCTGTGTTCTGTTCATCGTGCCTGTGACTTTATTTGTTGTGATTTACCTGTGCTGAACTTACCTGGATTACCTGTTCTTGAACTTCCCTGTATATTACCTGTACATCTGCCTGCTAAATTCGTGTCGTCTTCCATGCCGAACCAGGATTGTTTAAAGAGAACTGTGAGGCTTTCGATCCGGGGGCCTCTCCGGTCGCCGGGTCTGACACGGCAGTTGTTTGTTGATTTGTTGTCGGAGCAAAACGTGAATGTGGGTGATATAGAAGCGCTAGGTCAGACGTCAAATGCACGGGAGTGGTTTGTCACGTTTACCAGTCACGCTGTTGTGGATCGTGTTATTCGGTTTGATGTGCTGAGTCGTGGTGATGTGAAGGTGGAGTTTGTCCCGTTTTCTGCTCGTCGAGTCATAATAGACGTGCTGTGGATCACGCCCTTTGTGGAGGATAATGAAGTTGCAGAGTTTTTTTCCCAGTATGGAAAAGTGCATAAGATTGAACGTGTGAGAGCGCCACTATTTGAATTTAATTCTGATATGCGCAAAGTGTATCTGTTTGCAGACATCGTTCGTCTGGCTGATATGCCATATGAAGTAGTGATTGACAACTGTAAAGTGCTAATTTCTGTTCCTGGCCGCCAAGTACAGTGCTTTAAATGCAGGGATTTTGGACATACACGCCGTTCGTGTGACTTTTGTCAAAAGTGTCGTTCCCGGCATCCCCGTGATGGAGAGTGCAAAGTTAAGTCGTTTGCGGCGGCAGTGAAGTCCCCTAAGACTGTTGTAACGAAAACGAAAGAATTTTTCGGGACTGAAACAGAGGATGATGAAGAGGAGGATGGAGAAAGTGGTGAGTCTGGGGAGGAGTCTGTGGAGTCTGAGGGGGAAGAGTCTGACGATAGTCAGACTCGTGTGGAGCAGTCTACTATTTCACCTTCCTCGGACCCTCCGGACCCTCCCGAGGCGATGGACTGTAAACGTGTGAAGGCTGATAATGTTCGAGCCCCTGTGAAGCAGTCTTCTGCTTTGACTTCGCCTCCCGAGGTGATGGACACTGAGACATGTAAAAAACGTTCCTGGGCTGACCAAATGGAGGATGAAGAGACCTTGGAAAAGTCTGCCAAGGTCAAACTCGGTAATGTTGAAGAACTGAACAGTAAAGTGGCGGAGATGTTACGTCCGCATAACGTAAAGATCAGCTACAGTCCACATGGTCCCAAATGTGTTTCGAAAAGGTTTCGTGTGTACGGTCCTGGTGGCATTTCGCAGGACCGTAAGATTTTTGTGTGCCATTGTGGAGTGTATGGGTTGCAATACCTGGACGTTCCTTTATTCAAGTGTTGTGGGGACTACAAGACTAGCTATGTGGTACCTAGCGAGAAGTTCTCGGACATGCTTGAATACATGGCAAAATTGTACAAGTAGTAGTGTTTGTTCTTTTTGTCTTAATAACCTGACCTTTGTGTTCTTTATTGTACATGTTGTGTTACATGTGGGCTTTTTGCTCAAAATTGACAGTAAAGTGTTTTGGGGCTTTTAGCTCCCAGTTAAGTACAGAAAGATTTGTTATTATAATTGTTAATGTGTTAAAAATGTTGTTCTTTTGCATTTATCTAATAATACGGCTTTAAAGCCCGGTTTGTTGATTCATATAAAATGGTAACGATAATTTAAAAGAAGTCCTGTTTTTTAATCTAGTCATTAAATTTTAATTCCTTCAGGACTTTTTATCGTTCTATTCGGTTTTCTTTTTTTATTATAAGTCATGTACGGTCATATATGTGAATCCATTACCCTTGTTATAAGGATAATAAATTCAACGTAATTCAAAGATAAAAAAAAAAAAAATTCGTGTGGAGTTCACTGTGACCTACTTTCAGTTTTTCCGTTTTCTGTTGGATGTACTCTGTTCTATGCCTGGATTTTCGTACTGTGTCTTCGTGAATGTGATGTCAACCTATCTGTGAAATTTTGTTCCTGTATTCGTTGGATTTTCTGTGCTGTGAACTTCGACATTTTTCTTCAGTTTTGGATTTACCTGTGTTATGCTCATCGTGACTTATTTGCGTGTTCCCTCTGGATTTACCTGTGTTGAACTTACCTGTGTCTGATTACCTGTGCTTTCTCCTGAATTCGTGTCGTCTACCATGCCGAACCAGGATTGTTTAGAGAGGACTGTGAGGCTCACGATACGGGGTCCTCTCCGGTCGGCGGGTCTCACACGTCAGTTGTTTGTCGATTTGTTGGCGGACAAAAATGTAGATGTTGGTGATATAGAGGCGCTGGGCCAAACGTCAAACGCACGGGAGTGGTTTGCCACGTTCACCAGTCGCAGTGTTGTGAACCGTGTTGTTGAGATTGATGCGCTGAGTCGTGGGGATGTGAAGGTGGAAGTAGTCCCGTTTTCTGCGCGTCGTGTGGTGATTGACGTCCTGTGGATCGCGCCATTTGTGGAGGACGATGACGTTGAGCAGTTTTTTTCCCAGTACGGAAAAGTAATTAAGATTGAACGAATGAGAGCGCCACTCTTTGAGTTTAACTCTGACATACGAAAAGTGTATTTGTTTGCCGACGTTGATCGTCTGGCTGACATGCCCTATGAAGTGGTCATCGACAAGTGTTGCTTTCAGTTCCTGGTCGCCAAGTACAGTGCTTCAGTTGCAGGGATTTTGGACACACGAGACGTTCGTGTGACTTTTGTAAAAAGTGTCGTTCACGGCATCCCCGTGATGGGCAGTGTGGAGTTAAATCGTTTGCGGCGGCAGTCAAAACTGTTGAGAAACCCATGGAAACTTCTGTGATTAAAGAGCCAGTGTTGAAGGAGCCAACGAAGGAGTCAGTGAGTGACGAGTCAAAGTTAGAGAGAGGGAAGGAGTCTGATGAGGAGTCGTCTGAAGAGGAATCTGAAGAGAAGTCGGGGGAGGAGTCTGAAGGGGCCGGGGAGAGGTCCGGCGCAAGCCAGGACACTGTGGTAAGAAAATCTGTCTCCAAACCCTCGGCCCCTCTGGACCCTCCCGTGGCTATGGATGTTGAGTTGACTGTAGATGGTGTCAGTGTTCCGCTCGAGCGATCTTGGGGTTCAGAATTAGACTTAAGAGACCATGTACAGTCCGTGGATCGGTCTAGGAAGCACGATCGGTCTCGTGTTTCCCCGTATAAGTATGAAACTCTGGGTTTGAGGAAGAAAGATCAGTCAAAGTGTACACCGTTAGAAAAAATGGAAAAACAAGTACTGGATTTTCTGCTTCCTTCTCGTGTGACTGGGGCTACTCGGGCTAAAGGAAGGACAGCAACTGTTGTTCTGTACGGCCCTGATGGACTTATTATGGAGAGACAGTACGTTATCTGTGAGCTCAAAGAGCCGCACAATATTGAGAAGCCACGTAAGCTTGTTTGGGATAAGAAATGTCAGCTAACTGTCCCTGCTACTAAGTTTGCTGAAATGGTGTCTCACTTTAAAGGTTACAAAAAGCCCAGGGAAACTGATGAGAAGAAGTGAACTCTTATGAGTGACATCAGAGATATAACTTTTCAAGGATATATAATTTGCTGACAGCCACTGAATTTGTATTTCAAATGCTCTTTCACCTAGATAATAACAACATTTTTGATGTCGTGTTATATGTTTCGTATTCGATTGGTCAACATTGTGGAGTTGTAATTATTTGTCTATCGAAATTCCGATAATTGGTGATTAAGTTAAGGAAGGATCCCACACTTTATAGTCTAGTCAGTTAATTTTAACTTTTCAGGGCCTTCCATTTTTATTTTGTCTTGTTTTCTCTATGATTCATGTAAGTATATCACGTTGTTAATAAGTTCAACGTAATTCAAAGATAAAAAATTTTTTTTTCGCCTTTTACTAAAGATTTACGTGGAGAGGAACACACTAATGAGTCTATAGACTATTTTTCGAGTTCTGCGTTGAGCAGGACGAATAAACAATTTGAATATCAGACTTTCCTTTTATCTGTTCTCTACAGATTCACGTGCAAGAATCGTTCCGTCACACCCTGGACAGAACCTCGCCCGGTCTTGGACCCAATTGCTCGTCTCACACAACTGGACACGAGAAGGTCCGGGCCGGTAGGGATATGCTGGAGAGAAATTATGATGATGAAAACACAGGGTTGACATTAATTTCTGATTCATTCGATAAAGTCCGGCGTGTCCACATTGGTTTTACTTGCATAACATCTGTACGGTAACAGTATATAGAGTCTATAACATAGGCCTCCACTACCGTACCGGTACTGTTCTCCATTTATATGTATACATGAAAGTGAAGACGTGCTTTGAAAAAGAAATACAACTCTGATCTCGCTAGGAGTTGTCCCGTACTTTCATCTGTTGATATCACAATCGTTGCTACGTCTGGTATATTTATATACGTGACGCCACAGACAGCTTTGTCGACGTCATAATAGCCGGTGCCATAACGCGTTGGACGACAGGTTGCTGTCCACACCTAAAGTATATGTGTGGCTGAAAGCAGGCATGGGTTCGGCTCTTTGGCCATAAATAGTTGTAAACTCTTCAACAAAAACCCTATAAAAGTATATATTTTCGGAATGGGCATACTCGTGCCTTTATTTCAGACGACAAATCAGCTATTGAAATTGAAAAGAAAAGACGCGCGATCCTCGTTAAAACCGCTTCGACGTTTCTGGAAAACTCCATAAAAGGTACATATGAAAATGTGTCAATTTCGACCCATAATCCAGAGAAAACTTATGAAATGATTTTCTTCTTATGCATGTGAAAGTATTTCTCATCCAACACACATTTTTAAAAGGCGAAAAAGAACAAACTCGTCTTTTGTAAGATTTTATCGCCATAAAGGAATCATTATTTTCGCGCCCCGAGAAAGTGCCGATTTTGGCCTGCCGAATATTCACTTCGCGGCGCGGTTAACTCTGTAGTGGTGCATGGGCGCGATTAACCAGTAATTGTTATATGCCCGTTTGGAGGAATGGTTACGTCGAACAGGATGGTATTATAGATATGTGTTAGTAAAAAGTGAAGAAGAATTATCATACTGTCAAATACGGGCGACCTTCCCTATTATGAAATTAGGGAGGGGCCACTTTGTGCGCAACCGTGGCCAGTGTGGACTTCACCCACAGCAGCATCTTTTGGTGTTTCTATTAATTTGCTAGCGGAATCTGATAACGGGAACTACGGGAGTCTAAAAATTAGCTTGGAGACTTATATAGAATGTCTGCATATTTCTGAAGTTAATATAATAAATTTCAGCTTTTCACTGGCTATACTGAGGAAATGGGAGTAGGCTACCCGAAAGCTACATATCGAAATGCACTCTCCATATTTGTTCACCAACATGTTGGGTTTTTTTTACAAATAATATTACAATTGTATATAAATAAAATTGGAAATTAGCCTGTTTAGTATGATGATGGAGACACGGTCAAAATACCTGCAAAATAATAACTAATCGCCATCTTAACACACGTTGCCTAATCTTCCGCTTCGTTCGGTCTGGAAAACATACACAGGGTTGAGAGCTCGGTAAGAGAATGCCCGTGAAAGTGAATATTCCAGGAATTCTAGTGCTAGTCCAGGTGAAATTTGTCATCTAGCCTTTGCCAACAGTTATACTTATCTCGCACATCGTCTTTTCTGGTCAATAAAATCCCACCAAGAATATACAGACTGATTGGATTGTCGGAAATACAGACCCAGTGTACCATTAAACGGGTGGCTCTCCAGGTGAACTTGTTCAGTTGACGACACAAGAACGATAACTCTGGTTCCTCTTCAATCCCACGAATAATCTTTCGCCTTTTACTAAAGATTTCCGTGGAGAGGAACACACTAATGAGTCTATGGACTATTTTTCGAGTTCTGCGTTGAGCAGGACGAATAAACAATTTGAATATCAGACTTTCATTTTATCTGTTCTCTACAGATTCACGTGCAAGAATCCTTCCGTCAACACCCTG
This sequence comes from Hanleya hanleyi, assembly GCA_036873755.1. NCBI lineage: Eukaryota > Metazoa > Mollusca > Polyplacophora > Lepidopleurida > Hanleyidae > Hanleya > Hanleya hanleyi. The sequence goes on along the minus strand of JAVTVY010017005.1, from coordinate 30,350 downwards.
GACAGAACCTCGTCCCGCCTTACATCCATTTGCTCGCCTCACACAACGGGACACGAGAAGGTCCGGGCCGGCATAGGGATATGCTGGAGAGAAATTATGATGACGGAAATACAGGATTGACATTAATTTCTGATTTATTCGACTCGTTAGATGTTGCTTTCTCTAAAATCAAATATATAGTCCGGCTTGTCCACACTGGTTTTACTTGCATAACATGTGTACGGTAACACAGTATACAGTCTATAACATAGGCCTCCACTAGCGTACCTGTACTGTTCTCCATTTATATGTATACATGAAAGTGAAGACGTCCTTTCAAAAAGAAATACAATTCTGATCTCGCTAGGAGTTGTCCCGTACTTTCTTCTGTCGTTATCACAATCGTTGCTACGTAGTCTACTCTGGTAGATGCATATACGTGACGCCACAGACAGCTTTGTCGACGTCATAATAGCCGGTGACATAGCGCGTTGGACGACAGGTTGCTGTCCACACCTAAACTATGTGTGGCTGAAAACAGGCATGGGTTCGGATGTTCGGCCATAAATAGTTGTAAACTCTTCAACAAAAACCCTATAAAAGTATATATTTTCGGAATGGGCATACCCCTGCCATTATGTCAGAAGACAAATCAGTTATTAAAATTGAAAAGAAAAGACGCGCGATCCTCCTGCCGAATATTCACTTTGCGGAGCGGTTAACTCTGTAGTGCCGCGTAGGCGCGATTAACCAGTAACTGTAATATGCCCGTTTGGAGGAATGGTTACGTCGAACAGAATGGTATTACAGATATCAGTTAGTAAAAAGGGAAGAAGAATTATCATACTGTCAAATACTGGCGACCTTTTCTATTATGAAATTAGGTGGACTCTGCCATTTTTGTTCACCAGCATGTTGGGTTTTTCTCCAAATAATATTACAATTATATATAAATAGAATTGGAAATTAGACTGTTAATTAGTATGACCATGAAGACACGGTCAAAATAATAAGAAATAGCCATCTTAACACACGTTGCTTACTCTTCCGCTTCGTTCGGTCGGGAAAACATACACACTGCAGGGTTGAGAGCTCGTAAGAGAGAATGCCTGTGAAAGTGAATATTCCAGGAATTCTAGTGCTAGTCCAGCTGAAATTTGTCATCTAGCCTTTGTGAACAGTTATGCTTATCTCGCACATCGTCTTTTTTGGCCAATAAAATCCCACCAAGCATATACAGACTGATTGGCTTGTCGCAAATACAGACCCAGTGCACCATTAAACGGGTGGATCTTCAGGTGAACTTGTTCAGTTGACGACACAAGAAAGATAACTCTGGTTTCTCTTCAATCCCACGAAAAAATCTTTCGCCTTTTACTAAAGATTTCCGTGGAGAGGAACACACTAATGAGTCTATAGACTATTTTTCGAGTTCTGCGTTGAGCAGGACGAATAAACAATTTGAATATCAGATTCTTTCTTTTATTTCTTCTCTTCAGATTCACGTACAAGAATCCTTCCGTCAAACATCCTGGACAGAACCTCGTCCCGCCTTACATCCATTTGCTCGCCTCACACAACGGGACACGAGAAGGTCCGGGCCGGCATAGGGATATGCTGGAGAGAAATTATGATGACGGAAATACAGGATTGACATTAATTTCTGATTTATTCGACTCGTTAGATGTTGCTTTCTCTAAAATCAAATATATAGTCCGGCTTGTCCACACTGGTTTTACTTGCATAACATGTGTACGGTAACACAGTATACAGTCTATAACATAGGCCTCCACTAGCGTACCTGTACTGTTCTCCATTTATATGTATACATGAAAGTGAAGACGTCCTTTCAAAAAGAAATACAATTCTGATCTCGCTAGGAGTTGTCCCGTACTTTCTTCTGTCGTTATCACAATCGTTGCTACGTAGTCTACTCTGGTAGATGCATATACGTGACGCCACAGACAGCTTTGTCGACGTCATAATAGCCGGTGACATAGCGCGTTGGACGACAGGTTGCTGTCCACACCTAAACTATGTGTGGCTGAAAACAGGCATGGGTTCGGATGTTCGGCCATAAATAGTTGTAAACTCTTCAACAAAAACCCTATAAAAGTATATATTTTCGGAATGGGCATACCCCTGCCATTATGTCAGAAGACAAATCAGTTATTAAAATTGAAAAGAAAAGACGCGCGATCCTCCTGCCGAATATTCACTTTGCGGAGCGGTTAACTCTGTAGTGCCGCGTAGGCGCGATTAACCAGTAACTGTAATATGCCCGTTTGGAGGAATGGTTACGTCGAACAGAATGGTATTACAGATATCAGTTAGTAAAAAGGGAAGAAGAATTATCATACTGTCAAATACTGGCGACCTTTTCTATTATGAAATTAGGTGGACTCTGCCATTTTTGTTCACCAGCATGTTGGGTTTTTCTCCAAATAATATTACAATTATATATAAATAGAATTGGAAATTAGACTGTTAATTAGTATGACCATGAAGACACGGTCAAAATAATAAGAAATAGCCATCTTAACACACGTTGCTTACTCTTCCGCTTCGTTCGGTCGGGAAAACATACACACTGCAGGGTTGAGAGCTCGTAAGAGAGAATGCCTGTGAAAGTGAATATTCCAGGAATTCTAGTGCTAGTCCAGCTGAAATTTGTCATCTAGCCTTTGTGAACAGTTATGCTTATCTCGCACATCGTCTTTTTTGGCCAATAAAATCCCACCAAGCATATACAGACTGATTGGCTTGTCGCAAATACAGACCCAGTGCACCATTAAACGGGTGGATCTTCAGGTGAACTTGTTCAGTTGACGACACAAGAAAGATAACTCTGGTTTCTCTTCAATCCCACGAAAAAATCTTTCGCCTTTTACTAAAGATTTCCGTGGAGAGGAACACACTAATGAGTCTATAGACTATTTTTCGAGTTCTGCGTTGAGCAGGACGAATAAACAATTTGAATATCAGATTCTTTCTTTTATTTCTTCTCTTCAGATTCACGTACAAGAATCCTTCCGTCAAACATCCTGGACAGAACCTCGTCCCGCCTTACATCCATTTGCTCGCCTCACACAACGGGACACGAGAAGGTCCGGGCCGGCATAGGGATATGCTGGAGAGAAATTATGATGACGGAAATACAGGATTGACATTAATTTCTGATTTATTCGACTCGTTAGATGTTGCTTTCTCTAAAATCAAATATATAGTCCGGCTTGTCCACACTGGTTTTACTTGCATAACATGTGTACGGTAACACAGTATACAGTCTATAACATAGGCCTCCACTAGCGTACCTGTACTGTTCTCCATTTATATGTATACATGAAAGTGAAGACGTCCTTTCAAAAAGAAATACAATTCTGATCTCGCTAGGAGTTGTCCCGTACTTTCTTCTGTCGTTATCACAATCGTTGCTACGTAGTCTACTCTGGTAGATGCATATACGTGACGCCACAGACAGCTTTGTCGACGTCATAATAGCCGGTGACATAGCGCGTTGGACGACAGGTTGCTGTCCACACCTAAACTATGTGTGGCTGAAAACAGGCATGGGTTCGGATGTTCGGCCATAAATAGTTGTAAACTCTTCAACAAAAACCCTATAAAAGTATATATTTTCGGAATGGGCATACCCCTGCCATTATGTCAGAAGACAAATCAGTTATTAAAATTGAAAAGAAAAGACGCGCGATCCTCCTGCCGAATATTCACTTTGCGGAGCGGTTAACTCTGTAGTGCCGCGTAGGCGCGATTAACCAGTAACTGTAATATGCCCGTTTGGAGGAATGGTTACGTCGAACAGAATGGTATTACAGATATCAGTTAGTAAAAAGGGAAGAAGAATTATCATACTGTCAAATACTGGCGACCTTCCCTATTATGAAATTAGGGAGGGGCCATTTGTGCGCAACCGTGGCCAGTGTGGACTGCACCCACAGCAGCACCTTTTTGAGGTTTCTATCAATTTGCTTGCCGTGTATATGTGAAGTTTCGCTCAAACAGCGGAATCTGATAACGGGAACTATCCCTGTATACAATCGGAACAGCATATATTCATCTACCGTATATTTATAACTATTACACAAGTTCAACGATGGATAAGCCCAGCATTTGGCGAGGTGGATATAGAGCATGTAGAGATCGGTCGGTGTAATGATGTGAGAGTTTTTCGGGATCAGTAAAGTATGTCGACTTGGGGGTAGTCAGATCGATAAGGGCTTGAATGTGACACAGAGCATGCCATTGGGTGACACTGGCTGCAAAGAACCAACAGTACAACAGACCAAAAGAACTCCACTAAGAAGAAGTCTAAACATTAGCTTGTAGACTTAAATAGGATGTCTGCATATTTCTGAAGTTAATATAATAAATTTCAGCATTTCACTGATGGCTATACTGAGGAAATGGGAATAGGCTACCCGACAGCTACATATCGAAGTACCAGGCTACGTTTCGCCCACTTTAATACACCTGCAGGTGTTAACACCTGTTTGCGAAGTTTAAATTTGGTTTCCGAGCAATATATTCGAGGAGCCTGTATCGGATTCTTGTCAAATTCATTGGGTTGATTTAGAGGTAACCCCTTTATCTATTTATATCCAGAACTCCTATGGGTAACTAACTAACTAACTAACAGATCGATCGATACACTAGTTCGCGAGGATGGTCAAATTTGGCTTGCTGTCAACATGCCTAGACTGTATTACTGTCAGTTAATTTAGGTATTAACACCCCCCGAAGCAGGGCCCAATGCTATAGGCTATCAACATGCCATCTCGTCCACTTGCCCCAATAGGTGGCGCCACCTGATGCCAAACTCTAAATTAGGTGATTACGGGGTTACGATGTAAGCATGCTTGCAAACATATATAACACCTGTAAAGAATTCCCAACGATGTCATATACCAGCTAATACCACATGGGTCAAAGAGTAACTCGACAATCAGCAGTTGCCTCTCTTGTGTATATTTCCGACACCAACAACGCTCTCAAAACTATCGCTGCCATGTTCCGGCGTGGGACCTAGCATCATCAGGCCGCTTGTTTCATTTTCTGGTAGAGCTTGGCTCTAAGATATATTGTGGCTTCTTTCAGCACCGCAGACCAAGGAGTAAGAAATATATTCAGGGGGTGGAGGGGATGCAAGGGGGAGGGGATTCTCCAGCCTCCCCCAAAATCGTCTAGGCCAGATAGGGTTGATTTTTGAGAGTACAGACAGCAGTACGGATTTTTGATGTCCAGCCAAGTTCTGCTGCTTTCGACTAAACAGTGCACAAGTATATGTAGCACGAGAAGTCTAGTTTTATATACTTCTGGTAGCACATAAGTCGATATTGTTAGTCTGCTAGTAGTATCGCCCACCATAACAATTTGCAGCCACGCGTTTTATTAAGATCATAAATAGATAAGTAACGATATTATTAACTGTAATATTGATATTAAACTGTCTGCTTTCAGCTTGGTGTTCCACATTCTGCCCCCCAACTTAGTCATGTGACCAAACATAATATTCCCATTAAAACAACCGGGTGAGACAGAAGGTTGGGGTTGTGTCACATCTCCGCGTGATTAACACTGCGTGAAGTGATCCATTGTGACAAGTTTTGAGGTTAAATTCCAGGACATGAAACTATTTTCATCATGTTGAAGAAAATGTCTTCGTAGAAACTGACGAAAAACAAGTGAAAATGGTACCAAATATTCTCCATGTACATATTTTCTTTTTTCTTTTGAAATTTCCAAAATAAATAAATATGTGAAACGCCAATCGATCATTTTCTGGCTTTGGTTCGCGAATTCTTTCAATATTTATATACAGCTCCAAATTCAAACCGTTTATCGGAAAAGATTTCTTTAATCGTATACTGGTCTGGGTGTTGCCATTATGCCCCCCCCCCCCCCCCCCCCCTTTACCAATCTTTTCACCGCAGCTCTGAAATCAAGAGAACAAGAGAGCTAAAACTTTCTGACTTTCCGCGAATCTTATTGGGACATTTCTGAGTCCATCCTATAAATTCAAAGGATTATGGGAAAATTCAACCTGGCGTCCACGAGGCGTGTTTCTGTCTTTTCTCTCATTTTTTCGCATTTTTCTTGTCTGAAATGGCATAAACTAATCATTCTCTATCATATTAGTTTTTGAGAGAAAAATAACAAATTCAGAAAATCGGTAAAAAAAAGTCACTGTGACGACATCATGGCGTTCATCTTGGATTGCTTTTTTATTTTTTATTTTTTTATTTTTTATTTTTTTCTTGACCTGTTACAACTCAGACTGGGAATCAGCTCATCCGTGAATCGCCATTTTATTCGCAAAGGGCCTAGGCCATTCTCAGATTATCAGGTTATATAAATTAAGAACAGGTCATAAAAAATTTGGAAGAGAGGCTTAACATGCCTTGTACCGCTTCAACGTGCGCCTATATATATACATACAAACACTGATGCCCCTTATGTCAATATTGATAAGGGATGGTCTATCATTCATAAATTACGTTGCGGAAGAGGGGGTCAAGTTCATATATTGCAGAGGCATTTGCCCTCCAGGCTTCCTCTACGGTTTACCACAAGAAATAATCACCACGGGCCAGTTGATGCCTGGGCTAAGAAAACCCTAGAATTTATGATTTTAGAGAGACCCACATCTCCCCCCCCCCCCCTCCACCTATATATACGGAGCCTCCGTTTACTCTTCACGGGTTAATATAATGAGAGTTACATTTGTATAATGCAAGGAAGCGGTGGCTCCTTTAACGAAAATGTTAAAAACAAATTGAAGAATTCTGGCAGTAAGGGGATATTCAATCCTAATCATGAATACTGTTTGGCGGAATTGATAGCCTAAACTTCACTTTTTAAAGTCAGACTGGGAGTGACATGCGCCTGTTCACTTGGGGAGTAGTAGTGAAAGGACAGTTTCGGGAGTGCAAAGGAGCATGTTTGGGTAGATGGGACCATGTTCGATCTGGCTATCTGGTAGAGTTACCTCGGCGTGTGTGTGTAGATGTGTGGAGGAGGAGGAGTAGGCGGAGGAAGACGAGGATGAATGTGGTTGAGTGTATGTGCGTGTGTGTGTGTGGGGGGGGGTGTATGTGTGCGTGTGTTTGCGTTTGTGTGTGAGTCTGACCGGGCACCATGTCGACGGGCTCTCAGAAAAACCTTCTCGCATCGCGACAATATGCTCAGACACATTCAGTGTAAACACAACCAAGAGGCATCAACCACAACAAGCATATTGCGTATTACACATTTTACTGTCTCCTTCTTCATAACACGCCCAAGATGGGGGAGCCACTATGGGTATGTTTACAATTCTCGTATGCTCTTATCCGTATATCAGACGCATTGTTGGCTGTTTTTGCCCAACGCTTTTTGCATTTGTTGTTGCGTCTATCTTCGTAATTATCCACAGTATAAATATTCAAATATCTAACACAATGTGATTTAATTCCCAGCACCGTAATATTAGATACATGTGTTTACACAACAGACTTCAACGATCAGCATGTAGATATATAGAGAATATGCTACATGTTACGGTATCCATCAATGTATGTCATGGGCGAATATATACAGCCGATGGGATGGTCGATCAGTTTAGCCACGAAAAACGTGACATTGGTGACCCGCTACACGATCCATTTGGTGTTAGGACGTTGTTATCGGGCCCATTCCAATGCATCCAATTGGTCCACTTTGGTCAGTGCCGTGTCCAGTGACGTACGATCCGTAATGATGATGGCTGATCAAATACCCGGATGTTTGTGCTCGGATAAAAGTACAGCAGCTGGTCCGTTCTCCTTATGCCGTAATAAATAGCCAAAAGCGAGATTTAACTCGAAGGCCGTGACTTGGTCACTGAAGATGGCTTCCACGTAGCTGGAGAATTCAGCTATGTCGGTCAGTCGGAAATTGTACAAGTCCAATACAGTTCGATGACGGTGGAAACAGTGTCGGACGGTAGGCCAATGGCGCCGGTAGATCCACTGGATCTGTCAGAAAATGTTCTATGTCGTAAGGCGCATGACTGGGAACCGTATCGCTGAGGATCGACTGGATATCCAGGCCCTCTTCGACTGTGGGTATAGGCGGCTCTAAGTGATCGCATCACCAGTGACATTCGTCTCCCTGGGCTCGTCTTCAATGGGACTGACCTTCCTCCTCTCCGTTTCAGTGTGAAGTTCTCGCTCAAGCCTTGGTGACGGGCATGAATGAAACGTTGGTGACTGGTCTGTTAGGAGAGTTGACCACAATCGTTACATTGTTCCGTCGCGTCCTCGTGGAGTAAACGTTCGTGGCGACGTAAAATATCCTCCCGATCAAATGACCGTAAGCAGGTTTTACAAGTATACTGAAAGGCATTTTGGGTGGAGGCCCCGTGGCGTCGTAAATTATCTAGACGAGTAAACTGCTTCAAGCAGGTCGTACAAGAGAACACGTCGGCTGCGGATCAGGGAATGATGCAAACTCTCGCATACCGCCACCTTTATAAGCCCTCACCCCACAAGAACTGTTCTGCGTTGTTCTCCCTACCGAAGAGCGCATCGCCGTCCTGTAAGCCTATGCTCGTGTGCGCGCTTGGGACATGTGTTCCCCTGTACATTAGCCCATTGTATCGGCACATGAAGGTGACTGATAACACCACCTACGAAGTCACCTCGGCCAAAAAGACCACCACGTACAACCTGCCGCTGCAGATCGGGTGCATGGTGTACGAGATGACCAAACTGCGACGATTCATGTATGATTTCATGGGTGTGTTCTTAGACCCCGCGAGCTAGAAGATGATCGAGATGGACACCGATTTCGCGTACATGGCCGTTACCAACCCGGACTGGGAATGCTTGGTACCCGGACCACGACGGGTTTTTCACGTCAGCAGTATATCGACGTCGTGACCCATATGAAATTGCTGGACAAGGACCCGGTTCATATGAAAATCGAAAGAACAGCGACGATATTGAAAACCCCAGGCATAAGTTGGACAGCGGGATATGTCAATCAATCGCACATAAGAAACACGTGTTTGAACGCATCATTAAGATCAAAAGCGTCCACAGTTGATTTATAAATAGCCCACACGACACCATCTTCCTTATTTCACCATGAGCACTACAGAGTCCACGTTGTCTGCTGTAAACTTTGAACCCGACAACGAGGATACTCCAACCAAAACTTTACGTCAAGCCGAGTTCAAGTCGATGCTATTATTGATACATCTCAAGGTGGGGTCACCGAGGCTGCTCGGTACCAACGCCTGCGTTGTCATCTTATCACGTTCATAGATGACATCCTATTGGTGATCCGGGTATGTCTTCTGCTGCATAAGAAACATATAGTACCCAAAGAAGACACCAATACATATACTTGAGCCCAGAATCTGCTGACCCTGCATGAGGCATTTCAAACCTTTATAGAGACGCAGCTGGGGACGGGAAATTATCTTCTCTAACCTCCAACATGATAATGTCCGTCCATGGATGATCGACAATGCGTTAAATCGTTACGATATGGCGTTAAGGCGTTAAGATGGGGCATTAAGCCGTTGAAACGGATGTTAAGGCGGAATGACTGGTGTCACTGTATTTCGATGAATTTATGTCAAATCCATGGGATATCTAGACCCATCAGAGCTTCTGGGCAATTTCACCAGGGCGTTAAAGCGTTAGCTAGGCGTTGGCGGGCGTTACTGTCCATCAAAGCAAGCGTATCCCAAAAACGTGCACAGCCGACGTTCAACCGTCAACATGATTTACACTTTCACTAGACACTATGATATGATGCGACACCAGAAGATTATACATGGGATTGAAGACACCGGGGCACATGAAGCCGATGCTGATACTGAGATTGCTGAGAGTCTACCGACTGATACCGACACAAAAACTACTGAGAGTCTATCCACTGATACGTAGAGCCTACCTTCTGGGGTCGTATTGTGGAAGAGGCTATTCATACTCATGCTGAAGCGATCAAGAACGCCGGACAGGATAACTTGCAACCAAATACGCCCCTGCATCAGAAAAAGAGCCATGGCGATCTATGAACAGTATAGCCTGTTGCCGCTCGAAATGAAAGACGACTCTACGCACAGGTCCATCATGAAGACCAAGCGTCACCTAGAAGAGGATATGGGACTACCACCCACAGAGGCCCCGCAAAATGCGGTCAAAATGCCCAAACAACTGTTCCAGGACATATTGCCGTTACCCCATCCTGGACTGCCCGACGACGCTTAGAACAAACGTACAAGATCGCCCATAACCGAATATTGGACTTTCACAAAGGGCTGATTCTGATTCTGATTGGACAAGAACAGACAAAGTACATCTAAAGAGCAACAGCGAATATGACAGATGCAGCGCCAAATGGTGGCTTCTGATTGGAAAAGAGCACACTTGAATTGTAAACATACCCAATGCGGCTCCTCCAGCTTGGGTATGATGTAACATTGGGAGAATAAACTCTATGAAAACTTATGAACGAGTTGATCTGTCTTTCTCTCATCTGTCTGCATCATGGCGTCAATGCGTTATGCTAGGGCGTTAAGACGTTAAGATAAGGCGTTAAAATAGGCGCTATCGCGTTAAGATAGGGGTAAAGGCGTTGTGTGGGATTCCCCTTCTCTGGCTGCAAGTATTACGATACATATAACCTTGAAGTGCCTGGGGCATAGTCAGCACCTCCGAAACTCCCCTTTCTCTACTACTCCTCAGTGCTCACGCGCGTATCGCCCACAGTCTGGCTCTACCCTATAAGAACTTCAATAGCATGCCACCCATGTTTGGATACAAACCTGAGGCTAATGGTTTACTAACGATATATAACCACTCACTCACTCGCTCAACCCCATTCCTCCTCCACTTCCTCCTCCTCCTTCTCCAAACGCGCTGCTTCGCACTTCCGAAACTTCCCTTTCTGCATATCACACCCAATCTGTCTCTACTCCACGAGTCACTAGGAAACCTCACACGACCCATTCGTACCGATATTGGTCCATCTCGACACCAAAACGTCCATTCCAATGCCCTTTTTCGCACTGTGCATGCGCCATAGCCATACTCCCACGACACACCCGTCCAGTCGTTGCTTGCCGACGAATGCTTCAACATGACATTCCATACGACCCACTCGAACCAATATTGGGCCATCTCCATCCGAAAATGTCCATTCCAATGCCCTTTTCCCGCAATTCTCTGTCTGCGCATGCGCGCCATAGCCTTACTTCCACGACACACCAGATCAGTCGGATGCTTCCACAAGGGTGTTTCAAACTGATACCTCATACGACAGATTCGGACCAATATTGGCTCACCTCGACCCCAAAACGTCCACCTCAGTCCTGCCTATACACTGCGCATGTGAACGAGAGAACCCTTCCGTCGTATTCTACAGCGTGAGACAGAGAAAACCATCCTCTCCCAGGGTGCTTCGCGCTACTATCCATTTACCCCTGTAGGGATCTCGCCATTTTTTGCAGGATTCTTGCAGAAACCAAGAACTGTTCAGACTAACTGTTTAACTGCTCGCAGAACGTATATTTATCTTGAAATACACCCAACAGATATTCACTGTATTTCAAAACGGCAGTGTCGCACAGATTGAAGGCAGCTTTTTGACAAATTACCTTAGAACTAGATATTGCGGAAATATATGTCGGTGAGTCGCGGCTGATATCAATTCGCCCAGTTATATATATATGAACTTTATTGCAGTAGGCCTACCGGCCTATGAGCATACATGTACAATCTGTACAAACATTTGATGGCGGCTCTGGGGCATCCCACAACATGATAAATACATTATGTTACTGCGTTGGCGGGAGAAAGTATTACGTCATATTACGTCTACCAATGCATCTCTCGGGTTAAAAGCTTTATCAACAAACAATGCAAGCTTTCTATTAATATACACACATTCAGAGCTAAGTAATCTAATAAACTTATCCCTCGTAGGATTATTCCAATAGTATTTATCAATGTACTTTTCACGATAATCTGCATACCTACTGCAAATCAAAACAAAGTGATATTCATCTACGATGACGTTACACAGTGTACATTTACGTTCTTCCAAAGGAGTTTTAACTGATTTTCTCCATCTACCAACTTCAATATGCAATCTGTGTGAGGAGGTTCTCAATTTTGTTACGGCCGTTCTAAGCTTCCATACGAATATATTTTCCAGATAAGACTGAAATTTATAAACACAAAATTTCCCGTATAATCTTGCTCTACTGGATTCAGCTAGCGGGATTGCCAATTTTGAACAAAATTGTCAGTCATGCGCTGTTTTATTAAAAGAAAGAAACACAGTTTCGTTTCCTACTGTTTCAAATTCCCAAGCATAGAAAACTCCCAAATTGCTAAGCAAGTCTCTGAGTAGATATGCCCAATTGACTCTACGCCGTTGTAGCAGGTCCCTCCTTAAAGCTGAGTATACACAATGTACAATGCTAGTATTACTGGATTTCAGAATTTTTAGCCAAAATTTTACAATTAAGATGTATCGATTGATGTTCATTGGACAACGTCCAAGCTCTCCATAAATAAAATCATTTTCAGTACACTGCTTAACATCAAGAATTTTCTTACAGAACTGTAAATGGACACGTTCAATCTGTGGTGCATTTACAAACCCCCACACCTCTGCGCCGTAATGAAGTATTGGACTGATTAATTTGTCGAATAATTCTAAGCGATGTTTTGGACCAATATCACCGAATTTGCTCAAGTATTTCTCCAATTTGAATATCGCTTTTCGTGTTTGCCCAGCAAGAGTTAACTGAGTATTTGCAAATGCACCCCCAGTAGTGAAAACAATACCTAAATATGTAAATTTATTTACGATCGCAATTCGTTCGTTACCATATGCAAAGTGAAAATGTTTCGGCAAACGTCCACCCTTTTTAAAAACCAAAATATTTGATTTACTGATGTTCACTAGTAGTAGGTAGCAATGATTTCAAGTCAACTTTTCCAGGGAGGTAACTCTTGGTTCCCCTTTTTCCCGCCAGGGGGCGCCACCAGTTCCGTATGACGTCACTTCCGATCTGGGTGAATGGAACATGACCTGGGAACATGATAGGATATGTACTGACCTATCTGTGGGGGTTTTCCACAATGTCGTTCACCTTCGTGTCTTTTCGGTGAGGTCCGCCATCTTCAGAACATGATAGGACATGTACTGACCTGTCTGTGGGGTTTTTCCACAATGTCGTTCACCTCCGTGTCTCTTCGGTCAGGTCCGTGTCTCTTCGGTCAGGTCCGTTTATTCTTCAGAACATGATAGGACATGTACTGACATGTCTGTGGGGTTTTTCCACAATGTCGTTCACCTCCGTGTCTCTACGGTCAGGTCCGTGTCTCTCCAGTGAGGTCCGTGTCTTTTCGGTGAGGTCACCGAAGATGTCACGGAGATCACCGAAGAGACACGGAGGTGCCCGAAGATGTCACGAAGGTCACCGAAAAGACACGAATGTCACGAAAAAACGTATAAAAGTGGAAATTTTTAGGGGATTGCTGCATTCATTGGCGTGCTTGACCAACCTGCCTCACCAGTCTACCTGACCAGCCTGAACCACTCTGACGACAGGAGGAATCACCGGGACTTGCCTCACCGCAGCATGAGACGTGGAGAAGATTTTCCAGGGGATCCAGGAGCGCCTCCGGCTGATGCCTTGCCCGAAGACGAGCGTGTGAGTGAGATTTATCGACGTCACTGGAACACCATACGCCATTGTTTTCACCGTCACCGTCGTCTATTGGACTTGTATAACTTTCGACTGCAGGACCTCACGTATCTTTCTACCTATGCCGAGAACATTTTTACAGACCAGGTTACAGCTTTCAAGTTGAATATTACATTCGGCTACATCTTACGGCACAAAGAGACGGGCCAGTTGCGGTATTTTTATCCCAGCAATAATACCTATGTGGTTGATCAACCCTTCACGGTGACGGATGCAATTTCTCTGGAGCCACTCATCGAGCAACTCACTACGTTGGACCCGTTGGAATGGACGCGTCTGCAACGGCCCAACACCAAATGGCTTGTGGAAATGGTCACCAACGTCACATTTTTCGTCACCAAAATGAGAGATCATCCTATCGGTGCTCCTGTCACTCTTCCACCTTGGCTGCTTCATCGAAGAGGACTGTATGCGTTAACGGGAGGCGCAAAGGGTCCCTACAAAGACCGGAAATGTCTGTTTCGGTGTTTGGCCGTGCATTTGGACGAGTGTGATCCCAAGGCTTGTGACAAAGTGGCCAATGGCTATTGGAGACAGTATTTACAGGAGCAAGACCTGGATGAGCGGCAGTTCCGGGGAGTCCCCTTTAAGTATTTGGATGTCGTGGAAACTCTGGGGAGTCCCCTTTAAGTATTTGAATGTCGTGGAAACTCTGTTAAACATCAATATCTTTGTATACCGATTACGACGCGAGGATGACATATTTGTGGCTGAATTGGTTCATCGCTCAACAGAACGGTATGCTTCTATGATGAAAGTCAATGTCTTCGACGACGGTGGGGTGAGTCATTTTTCCCTCATCTACAATATGAGCCTGTACGCCCAATCCTACAGTTGTGCCCAATGCCATCGGGTGTTTGACCAATCGTCCAACTTACATCAGCACGAGAAGATTTGTGACAATACTGTGAAACGCAAATTTCCTGGTGGCGTATATCATAATACGCCTACTATTTTCCAGGAGCTGGCCGATGAGGGTCTTGTCATACCGGAAGAGGACCGTTATTTTCCCTACCGGGCGTGTTACGATTTCGAGGCCCTGTTGGAACCCATGGACATGTTCTCAGCGAAAACGCAGTGGACGCAGCGCCATATTCCCCTCAGTGTGAGCATTTCCACCAACGTACCCGGCTATGACGCTGCGCCCGTCTGTTTCGTGTCGTCGGGGGACTCCCATGAGTTGATTACCCGCATGATGGGTTATTTAGAGGAAGTCAGTGCGGCCAGTACGGAATTGTTGGTGTCCAAGTTCCAGGACGTACTGGACAAACTGGACGACCGGATTCCTATACCCGGTGTATCGTTCAGCGACGATGAAGAGTCAGAGTCCGAGTCGGAGTCGGAGCCGGAACACATTCAGTCGCAGGATGTACCTTTACCTAAGCCGTATGCGGAGAAATTGAAAGCCCGCTTCCTACAATACCTAGGCCAGTTACCTGTGCTCGGCTTCAACTCGGGGCGATACGATCTCAACATGGTGAAGGAATTTCTCTACCCTTACTTGGCCCAGGCTAATACCATCAAGTCCGTCATCAAGAAGATCAATAATCAAATGGCCCTCACTACCACGTCACTCCATTTCCTGGATGTACGGAACTACTTATCTCCAAATTATAGCTATGATCAGTGGGTGAAGGCGTATGACTGTGCACAAACCAAAGGGAGGTTCCCTTACACGTATATATCGACGCTCGACCGCTTGGAGGAAACACAGTTGCCACCCCGGCACGCGTTCTTTGACGATTTGAAGCAAGTGGAATGTTCGGAAGATACGTACCGGGAACTACAGCAGGTATGGAACGACCAACATATGCAGACCTTGCGAGATTTCCTGATATGGTATAATAACTTAGATGTGATTCCTTTCCTCGAAGCGGCCGAGAAAATGGTTCAACTCTTTCGTCGTGAGATGCACGTCGACATATTCAAGGAGTGCTTGAGTTTACCGGGTCTGGCGCTTCGCCATCTCTTTCAAGATTGTTCCACTTACTTCTCGCTGATACAGCAAAAAGACGAGGACATGTACCACTGTCTAAAACAGAACATCGTCGGTGGGCCCAGTCTTATTTTTCATCGCTACCACGAGAAGGACGTCACCACTCTTCCAGGTGGGAAACCCTGTGCTAAAATCATCGGATTCGATGCCAATGCCCTGTATCTGTGGTCTCTTGCCCAGCCCATGCCCAGCGGTCATTATACGCGCTGGTTGGCGGAAGGTCAGCATTTCAGACCGCAACGCACCCCCTACAAACATCTCGCGGACCAGTGGTTGGACTGGGAAGCCTACTGACGAAGAATTTCTATACGCCATCAGACCAACGCCACAGAGAAGCGGATAGGAGATCGTCGACTCCCCGTCGATGGGTTTGCCCTTGTGGGTAGAACACCGACCGTATTCCAGTTTCATGGATGCTATTGGCACGGCCACGAATGCCATTTCAGCGCTGGACGCTTCAACCAACGACGTGGAAAATCGGCGGAAGAATTACGGGAAGAAGTCCAGGAGAACGGAGATTACATCAAAGAGAGGGGATACCACCTCATCGAAATGTGGGAGTGTGAATTTCACACCATGTGCCAGGCCCTCCCACATTTACGCCGTTTCCTTAAAGCGCGCGAGTACCCTCTCAGTCGTCGGCGACTCCTGACTCTGCCACAGATGTTCGACGCCATTCGTTCCGGAGACCTCTACGGCTTTGTGGGATGCGACCTGCATGTTCCCGACACTCTCAAGCCACTCTTCGCCCAGTGCCCTCCCATCTTTATAAACACGCTGGTGGGTCGGGATGACATTGGAGACACCATGGGTGCCTATGCTGAGCAACACGAGTGTTTGCCTCGACCTCGGCGGATGTTGATTGGGAGTATGTGGGCAGAGAAAATCTTGCTGGGCACTCCGCTACTACAGTGGTACATCAGCCACGGCCTGAAAGTCACGCGCGTGTTCCAAGTCTTACAGTACGTACCCGACGCCTGTTTTGCGGGGAATGCCGACATCGTGACGTCTGCCCGTCGTCAAGGCGATCAAGATCCGAGTAAGGCCATCATCGGTGAATCGTGGAAGCTCACGGGCAATGGCTATTATGGCAAAACGGTCACTAACCAAGATAAGCACGTGAACGTGAATATCTGTACCACCCCACAAGCCCGCAAAAAGGTGAATTCTCCCCTGTTTCGGTCCGTCGAGGTCATCGATGACGACACGTATGAAATCACTTTAGCCAAATGGGTGTGTATTTTAATCCATCAGACTGGCAACTCATGGAGCTGGATACAGACTCTGCTTACATGGCCGTGTCTAATGCGGATTGGGAGTCCCTGGTCAAACCCGAGTTACGTGCACAGTATGAGGCGGAACGGGACCAGTGGCTACCTCGACGTGACCATTACCAGTACGACGAGCGGACGCTGGGCCTCTTCAAGTTGGAGTGGAGTGGCGATGCCATGATTGCTCTCTCCTCGAAGACGTATTACTGTTACGGTGGAGCGGAAAACAATAAGTTTAGCTGCAAAGGGGTGAACCGGCGTGATCCGGCCATCGACAAAGCCTTGTACCTGAACGTGCTGCAAAGCCAGGCCAGTGCGAGTGGGACTAACAGAGGATTTCGGGTCGTGGACCACCAAATGCGGACGTACATCCAGAAACGAGACGCCTTCACATTCTTCTACCCCAAGCGGAAAGTCCTTCCCGATGGCATCAGTACCACTTACCTGGACTTGTGAAACTATGACATTTGATATACTTTTCATGATACGAGTTAAAACTATAACTGTAAAAAAAGTCAGAATGGCCGCCAGTCCTAAGTGCTGGTCTGCGCAATGCAGGACGTGGGTTCGAATCCTACTCCTCACAGTTGTTACACACCTACTGTATTCTTTTGTACATATTCTATACATTCTTGTTCACCTGAATAAAAAAGTCAAAAACATTACTTGTGTTTTTTCATGAAATTTTTTAACTGAACATCAATGAATGTCAGAACAACAACGTCATAACAAAAACAATGAGAACACCGCGCGGTGCACTGAATCAATTAAGACAACCAGAGAAATGGGGCATGTACATTAAAACGAGAGGCAGTCCAGTCGTATACGAGTACATCACGGTCTTCGGCTTGAGAATAATCATCAAACATTTGTATGATCGTTTGCATAGAATGTCCTCTACTCCGGTGAGTGAGATAAAACACACAGTACTGTCCGCATACACTACTTCCAACGCCACACTGTAGTAGATACGTCCATGAACTTCACCAAATCGGGATGCAGGGGTGCAAGTCCGTAGGAATCAAAGTATTCGCCTTGGCCCAGGGTGTCCACGTACACAGCCACCCAATGTTCACCGGGTCGAGTACGAGGGTCTGTATTCAGGATGTAGGCTGCCGGGGTGGTTGGGTGGTGGGAAACACATTGCGTGGAAACACACCTCGAAAGGGTACCCGAGGATCTCGCTGGAGTATGGCCATCAGCTGTTCTGTATCCATGACTCTAGCTGGTGTAGTCACACAGCACGTTTCTTTGCTGATCCACGGTGATGACGTTATCAAACTCGGCGTAGCAAATCACGTTAATGGTATGGAGTAGAGGGACGGAGAAACGCAGTTCCAACCGTAAGTTTCCTTTCTTGAGCAAGGCCAGTTGATGATCCTGTTCCAAGGTTGGGGTGAGGTCGAAGGCGAACAAAGTGTACCCACGGCTAAAGTCTCGTCGAGTGATGGTATTTCCTTCGTCCTGGTTGTTTTGTCCTGTGGCTGTAAACAGGTTCAGGTAGCTCCGCACATAGTGATGGTTACCAAAATCCGGTTGTAACGGACGGGCTGGAATTTGATGGCCGGCCACGTGCAGTGCCAAAAAGTTGAGGTTGAAATGTTGAAAGTGGAACGGATTCTCACTCCACTGTCCATTGAAACTGGTGTTGGTCACACACGCCAGGGTAAGACGTTTAGGGAGATCCCCTAGAAATAAATTTTCACGATTGGCCATCATCGTACCTGCCGGCACAGAGAACACCTTGGTCTGTACGCGTCGGATGGGGTACAGGGCTGGTTTTTTCGATAAGGCTTCCATGTGACTCACCAACACGCCCTGTTGCAAATCCACCGTTCGGACAAACAGGGCTGCATCTTCTATGATGATCTTGTAATTGGGGGCATCTCCATCGGACATCAAGGCGAAAGTGGGTGGGGAACGGATCAACTTGATCTTGATGGATACACCGTTCATCATGTAGCGGTCTTGCAGGAACAGATCGGCGTGCAGTCGTCCCATCATATCGACGGACGTGCTACGGTTTGTAAACTGCCTGCGATGGCCGAACCCATTATTGTCAACGGTGACGGCATCCATGGCTCCGGGCGTCCCTGTACTATCCCTGTAGTACAGCGAGGCTTGCAAGTGTGTTTTTTTGGCATCTTCTCCGTACGACAACAGCGTCTCGATGTAGGCTCGGTACGGGTACGTATTGGTGGACGTACTGATGAGTTTATCGTTCAGACTGATATCCACCTGTTGGAACAAGGAGTGCAGCCAAAGATTCACCGGGCCTACCACCGCATCGTTCGCGATGGGCGTCCCGTCTGCGTCCACTATTTTGGCTTTCACGTACAAGTACGTCTGGGCTAAATCCAGGTAGGCCGTATCTTTGTTTTCAATGGTAAATTCCAGCGGTCCCGTGCCCGTCAGGCTAGCCAGGGGCCGATGTTCTACCCAACGTCCTTCGGCGACACTGGTCTGTGTAGATGGAATAGCCCACAAATCCAATTCACTGTTGGTAGACGGACACGACTCGGAGTGAATGAATGCCATTATGCGAAGATGTCTCTCTTACCCTTCTTCTTCCGGGGTGTGCGTCGTCGGTGTGTCGGTCGTCGAATGACTCTTCCCTGTGCCGGCGGTTGTCTTTTAAGGGCTTTGGCGATCAAGACGCTGCCTGCTTCTTGGGCCCGTCGTTTCAAGGCTTGTCGGGGCGCCGTTCCTCCCAAGACATCACCGGCCACTCGCAGTCCACTGCGTACCGCTTGTTTACCCACCGCTTTTAATCCCCGTGTCACCAAGGGCAAGAACGTTTTGACGATGCTGCCCAGTATGTTACCCAACCCGTGACCTCGTTGCATGCGTGCACCGCTAAAGATGGGCAAGCTACCTCCCGTTTGTTTCTTGTAGTAGTCGGCATAGCTGGCCGTATGGCACTGGTAAGGCACGTACATTATACGAAGTGAGGAGAACGTGCTTGTCGGAAATGAAGTGTCAGCACCACTTTCCCTCGTTCGAATGCGACCGGGCGTCCCGTGTCATCTCTTATATCCACCGTGATCGTGTTGATATCGGTGTGTCGTACGGGCAGGTAGAGTATGTGGTTGAAACTCTGGGTGACTTGATCGCCATACTTCTTTCTAATAGACACCACCCGTCACAGAGGTGTGTTCACATCGCCCACACTATGGCTGTCCACCACGTCCGAGTAGACGTAGAGTCCGTACATACCCACTTTCATATCCATCACAGCGTCGCCTGTGTCGGTGGTGGGACCCGCGTAGATGTCATAAGGGAGACCTAACATTTGCTGTAGCCTAGGACTGAGTTCCACACCCACGTTGGGGCTGAGCAGGATGCAGGCCTTATCGTTGTGTGCGTTGTAATCGAAGATCACATGATTCTTGAAGGGGTAGGATTTGACGGGTCTTGAACTATTCGTCACCACCCGTAGAGACTTATAATTCAACAATGTGGTCAGACCCTCTATGAACGCCTTGGGGGTATCGTATTGGCCTTCGGGTAGAATCAGTCGATTTACTTTGCCTTCGTAGGTCACCTCGTACCACACGTCCTTGCCTCGCACGTTGTACCACCAGTAAGGGTATTGAATATCCACCAGTCCACATTCCCACCGTCCAGGTAAATGCAACGGTTGCGGTAATTGGGTCGCGTACTTGGCCAAGGTGTTGTCAGGAAACACATCGAGCGAACTGTTACTGGGCAACGTGAGGTAAAACATGACGACTGAGCTTTCTTGCTTCTGCACCTGGCTTTAATAGGGCTCCCAGGCCTTGGGCGGCTGACCTCATCGTCGTGATCGTCGCGGTGACTTGCTATGTATCAAAGCTCTCGAGCGCTGGAGTCTCTTTACCAGGGATGGTGTTTTAAAGGGGTGAAAAGAAGGTGCCCGTCGTTGTGGTGTTTTGAGGGGTGACTCCGGTTCCCAAGAAGATAGTGGTGGTGGTGGTCTACTCGGTGATTGCTGGGTCCGCTGCATCCACCGCCAACGGTTAGGATTCCCCACCAATTCTTGAGGGACGTGTGTGTCTTTCAACCCCTGAGCAAAGGCTTCCCAGCCCGGTGGATTAGAGTGTTTGCGAGAGCGCACCGTATCGTTGATCAAATCGGTGATATGAGACCCCGGCACCACTCGGTTTCGAATAAGCAGTTTCCCCTGATCGCTCCAACCCATATCGGGATTCTGTTTCACCCGGTCCAACAATAAACGAGCCTTGGTCTTGAATGCCTTAGGGACACTGGCCAACACTTCATCTTCCAGCTGAGGTGATGATGACGGTGTTGGTGCTGGCGCTGCTGGTAGTGGTGCTGGTGGTGTACTACCGCTATATTGATCCATAAACGTCTTGTACCGGTTCAGCGTCTGATGGTAGAGTTGAATTTTCTCGTGATCGGGTAGTCGACGTTGGAGTATACTATTCATCTCTTCGTCGAGAGACTGGAGTTGTTGCACCGTGGCAGGCACGGGATAGGGCGATTGCAAACTCTGTAACAGTCGAGGTTCGACCAGCATCATTTTTGTCGTATGTTCCATGACGTTAGCGGGCTCCACCCAAGATGGACCCTACTAACGGTCCCAGTACGGAGGCGGCTAAGGGTGCGAGGAGTGCCCCGAGAAATCCACCTCGCTGTAACACCTGTTTCTTTTTCTTTAAACTCCCCGTCTTCTTCACGAGCGTTCGGAGACCCGTCTTGTGCAGTTGCAATTTCCCTTTCTGCAGGGGACTGAGAGGAACATTCCCTTTTAACACATTATGAGCCACTTCACACAAACACCGTACCAATCCCGCGTGTGAATTTTTGTACTACCACTCTTGCTACGGTAACACAGCACTATACAGTATGGAGCCGAATGTGTGTACAGCTATGCGTGTCAATGGCTGTGCTACCGTAGCAAGAGTGGTATGACAAAAATTCGCACTTGTCCATCGATAAACCTGCTAAAATTTTCAGGGTGACATTATAAGGATGTGAGGAACACACCTAAAGTATTTTGACGGAAGTAAGCCGATTTATTTCAAATTTACCGGGTTTTCCACACAGCCACACCCATAACCATACGGGTCTAAAACCGACAAAATGATTAAAAAAATAGTTTTAGCCTGACGCCAGCCTTCTGAATTTTTCAGCGATACACTATAAGCTCCCAAAGTTCAAGTTTAAATAAGTTTTACACGTCAACTCGCATTTATTGCAAAATGAGACCGGTTTGAAGATGGAAAAGAAACACAAAATTTCAGCGGGTCTGAGCAGGCACACTGGCTCAGTATGAAGATTTCGGTGACGTCCGCGCCCTCATACGGGCGCTCTACGGTTATACTATAAAAAAGCGCGCAGTGTCTCGTCTGCTATCCACTCATTTCAACTGCATCATGGCTAATCCTAGTAGACGGTCACTTTTCAACGCAATGAACACGGGAGTGTCGACCGAAACTTTCAGGGTGACAATTCGAGACGGAGAACAACAACAAGATCCTAGAGAACGGATTCGTTCGAGCGGAGAAGACAACGAACATGTTACAATCATTACGAGCTTGCAGCGTGTTGCTGAAGCTCAGATTGCTGAAGCTTTGAGGATGAGAGGCGCACAACAAGATAGAGAAATAAGGGACGCTGTGCAGGAAGAGGATGATGGTGATGAAACAGACGATGAAGATGTACACGGAGAGTTGGAGTGGTTAAACAGTAGTAGACCCCCAGCAACTACAGCTTCCACTCAGGCGGCTACCACAACGACGGCTACCACAACGACGGCGACCGCAACAGGAATGACAACATCATCACCAGAGATCAGCCGCCTGAGCCAACAAATTGACGAATTAGAAGACGAAAAGTCTAAACTACGCATACAACTGGCTAGGGAGCAGAAGAGATCAACCTGTACCTTGTGTCAAGACGATGAGACGATGTACGCCTTTTTTCCTTGTGGTCACCTGTGGCTATGTGGTGTATGCGTGCTAAGCTTAACATGCATAGCGGGCTCGTGCTAGTGCGCAGAGACAGAGGAGCTTCATTTGAAGATACGATGCCCTGTGTGTCGGGGATGGGTATCAGGCATCCAAAAAATATTCCGGCCGTAACAGTGTGATGACCAACCCGCTGTTCTTTCCAAAGTCCCTTATTAGGGCCACCTAATTACACCCGAAAGGGAGGAAACTTTCTAACTAAAAGCACAAAACACCAGCTCCCACACCAATACCCCCTTTGCATAGAGTGAACACTAACACACATTTGAATTTCTAATATTTTTATTAACACAGTAGAATGAACAGTAGGTCTTCACCACAGTAGACTCTTGGTGTTGAATTTTTTTAATACAATTATACGCTATCAAGGCGCTTAAATGAATATAGAATGAACATAGAATAAACATAGAATGTAGGAATACGGTGATGTCTGAATGTTCAATATTTATGCAACAAGACTTGTGTGAAATGTTCAATATTTATGCAACAAGACTTGTTTGAAATCGTCATTGTCTTTCTGCCCCTGGTGCACGTATATGAAGGTGGCAATCTGTTCACGTGGAATTCTGGGTGGACAGGCAGCTTGCAATGCCTCCGCAATTTGCGCCTCGTTAACGGCGTGTAGTCCCTCAGTCATCAGCGCGTCTGATGGTATACTATTGTCCATACACGTATGCGTGTTGAAGAGACCGTTCTTGTTCTGACAGCCTGCACATTGCTGGATACGCAAGTGTCGAATGCGGGGTCTGAGATGATCCAGGAATGTGTCGATGTACTTCTTATAAATATACTGAGTCACCTGGTCAGACAGGACTTCATGGATTTCACCTGTGAGACTCTCCAGCTTCCGCCACGCAGGTATTTGCAAGGTGACGCCCTGAGGTAAAGGAATACGCTTTTCTCCCCTCAACTTCCATTTACGAATATGCACCAGCAGCATGTTGTTGAACATAGAACAGGTGAGGAAGATGTCGTCACCCACATAAAATTTCGCTTCGTCGCTCCCCTGGTGGTCAATGACCGCATCGACGGCGTAATAAATGGCCTGTACTCTTATCCAGGTGTCCAACGTCAAGGCGATATGCTTAGGTGGTTTGTCGTCCCAGGCCGGTGCGTTAAAATGCACTTCCTCTTCTTTGACACTCACAGTTAAATAGGGAGAGAGCTCCCAAGTGTTCGTCTGGGCCGCCTGGTAGGCCTGCTGGATAATGTCATTGATCTCCTGCACAGACATAGGAAATAGCACCTCTTCCTTCGCTTGCTCAGGCACTTGCTGGGGCACTGGCTGAAGCACTTGCTGAGGTATTTCTAAAGGTCTTAGTCGGGGACGTTTGGCAGGTGGACCGGGTTTGGCAGGTGGACCGGACTCTTGGTGCGTACGTTTGGTACCTGTACGCCCTTCGGCGATGTCCATGTCCATGACTAAGATATTATCTTCTGAATCCTGGGCTTGAAGTAGACATGCTATTACTTCATTTCCCGTCTTCTTCAGCGCCTCCACGAAGGCTTGAAATGCTAAGGAGCCACGGCATGGTATGAGGTCGATGAGGGCTCTGTTTCGTGCCATATAGGGCTTCTTCGCCATGATCTCTACCCCCATGTGTTTAGTGATTATGTTTTCCACCATGAGCAGATCACATATATCGGCCACATGCTGCATCTCGGTGGGATGACTCCATGACTGTTGGCTCAGGCTGGTCAGGTCAGTAGCTGCTATGGTGAGATAGGCTGGTGAAGTTGCACTGGTGAGGCAGACTCAGGCTGGTGAGGCAGGCTCAGGCTGGTGAGGCAGGCTCAGGCTGGTGAGGCAGGCTCAGGCTGGTGAGGCAGGCTGGTGAAGCAGGTTGGTCAAGCAGGCCAATGAATGCAGCAATCCCCTAAAAATTTCCACTTTTATACGTTTTTTCGTGACATTCGTGTGTTTTCGGTGATCTTCGTGTGTCTTCGGTGACCTCCGTGTCCCTTCGGTGACCTCCGTGACTCTTCGGGCCCCTCCGTGACTCTTCGGGCGCCTCCGTGACATCTTCGGGCGCTTCCGTGTCTTTTCGGTGATCTCCGTGACATGTTCGGGCACCTCCGCGACATCTTCGGGCACTTCCGTGACATCTTGGGGCACCTCCGTGTGTCTTCGGCCACCTCCGTGTCTTTCCGTGGGAAGTGACCAAAGAGACTCGGAAGTGAACGACATTGTGGGAAAAACCCCACTTGTATCTTCTGGAGGATCCGTGACATGTTCGGGCACCTCCGTGTGTCTTCGGCCACCTCCGTGTCTTTTCGTGGAAGTGAACGACATTGTGGGAAAAACCCCACTTGTATACGGACCTGACCGAAGAAACACGGAGATCACCCAGAAGAAACACGGTGACCTCACCGAGGAGACACGGACCTGACCGAAGAAACACGGAGATCACCCAAGAGACACGAAGATGAACGACATTGTGGAAAACCCCCACAACGGAGGTGACCGAAAAGACACGGAGGTGAACGACATTGTGGAAAACCCCACAGACAGGTCAGTACATATCCTATCATGTTCCCAGGTCACGCTCCATTCACCCAGAGTGGAAGTGACGTCATACGGGACTGGTGGCGCCCCCTGGGGGAAAAAGGGGAACCAAGAGTTACCTCCCTGGAAAAGTTGACTTGAAATCATTGCTACCTACTACTTTCACTTTTAGCCTCCATACCGAGCAATAGCTGTGGAGAGTATTTAAACCAATTTGTAAACTCTCCACTCCTTTAGCAAATATTACAATATCATCTGCGTACAATAATAAAAAGACTTTTAAGTCTCCAATGGTTATACCATCAGCCCCTTTCAGATAAAATTCATCTTCAGTATCATTTAAGTACATAGCAAAGAGGAACGGCGACAGACATTCCCCTTGGCGTACACCTGTGCAGCAATAGAAATCCTCACTTAACATGTTTTGATATTTAACTCTGGACCTCACAGCTTGATACATGCTATTAAGTATTTTCAGAATTTTCCTCTAACTCCCACTTTGAGTAACTTGAACCATAAATTTTCACGAACAACATAATCAAACGCCTTTGTAAAATCGACAAAAGCGCAGTATAATTTTTGACCATTATTTAGCAGATGAGAGATAATTCCGTGCAATGCAAATATATTATCAACTGTACTTTTCCCTTTACGAAATCCAGACTGGGCGTCATATTCGTTTACTGTGGCAACAGATGGCCTTGGGTCAACTCCGGCACAGTCCGGGAGACCCTGACAGCGCTGAATGGAGAGGCGCGTAGCAGAACGTAAAGAATGCCTGGTAGCGCTTGAGAGAAAACAAGTATCCACACCCCATAGTAAAATCCACAATAAAAAAATGAAGAGATGTCAATTAACTGAAGGGCATCCCTATTAATCAAGGGGCGTAACCTTTGATCCGGACGTGACGTCACCGAGAATAGTCGGTGCGATATCAATCAACATTGCAGTAACTACAGCGTAAATTCGGGCCTCTTTAGTGACGGAAATCAGGGGAGATTATTATTATCGCCCCTGAAGGGACCCGAATTTACGTTTTTACTACTACTGACCGCTATACAGGTACATCTAACACTTTTTAAGGAAAATGTGTTTTCGGTTATATTAAGTACCTTAGCCATCAAAGAATGACTTGGAAGAAAGAGAAGTAATAGAATAATTTACATTAACTTTGGTCACAGGCGAAGTGTGTAATCACACCCCTTTATCTTCAACCTTCTCCGTCAACATCTCTCATCAAGAGAATCCAACTGTGTCAGATGATGACATATTCGAGCGTCAGATAATGATGCAAGATATAAGGCTATTAATATTATATATATATTAGTAATATATAGCTACATGTGTGACACACAGCTGCATGATATGGGGTTAAAAACCAGGATGTAAACAGTTTAATCGTATAATATTGAATAAGATCTATTTACTAGTAGTCACCCCGGTCCCAACATGAATAACGAGAAACGGTACAATGAGTATATTCAAACCTTTCTGGGACAATACCGTCCCTACTCCGCAACGGATCAAACATATACATGTGCATGACATTCCCATCCTGATACTAGTAAATTTGTCGATATTCGCTCATTCCATATAAACATGTGATGTACTGTTGACGGAAAAGATCAGGTATACCGCGTTAAGGTACAGCGGTGGCTAGTCTGTTGAACAGTTCCATTTCTCATCGTGTGAAACTCTACAAGAAAAGTTTTACGATTTGATATTAGGGTAAGCGGTGTCCAACTCAGTCCGATAAAACTTATATGGCTCCATTTTATCTGGCCATACAGTGTCTGTGGTGGTTGGGGGTGTGGAAGGGGGACTGTTAGATTCTTGGTATGTGCTTTAGAATAGATTACCAAACGACTATACTGTGAAGCCATGTGACACTGTCAGTATGTCGGCACCTCTTCCCACTCCCCTTATATGTGTTGTAATTTGTGTCTTCCATTTTTTCATTGTTGGGTCGTTCAGATCCTATAATTGCACCCCCATCCTTACACGGCTTCATCCTACCCCGAGCGAAATGGCGGCCACGTGGGTGTACCGGTAAGAGAAAATTTTCCTTTTCCTCTTTCATCGTTTTCATCCGTATCTACGTAAAAGTGCCATAAACTTCCTTATGCAAATTTTTACGAAGAAAACTGCATAAATAAAACAATCAAAAAATGCAATCGAAAAATCCCACCGAAATATGTCTAATTATAATATGCCGTATACACGATAGGTATCCAAACAGATCTCTACCAGTGCAAACGATCTCTACCCGTAATGAAATTATCTCTACCGGTGCGTGAAGCGAGAAATTGTTAGATTTTGGAGAG
This sequence comes from Hanleya hanleyi, assembly GCA_036873755.1. NCBI lineage: Eukaryota > Metazoa > Mollusca > Polyplacophora > Lepidopleurida > Hanleyidae > Hanleya > Hanleya hanleyi. The sequence goes on along the minus strand of JAVTVY010017005.1, from coordinate 2,531 downwards.
GAGCATGCCCGGTCAAGGCAAAATAATCAGCCAAGCACCGAAAAGGTCTGTAAACCACATAAGTAGTAGGGTGTAAGCATCTGGAGTTTTTAGCGCCTCACTGCGCATGCGCGATGACGTCATTTGTGGGCGTGCGCATGCGTGAGTTTATGCAAATGAGTGGGCGTGGCCTTTTATGCAAATGAGGTCATTGGGTGCATTGGGTATATTCAAGATGGCGGCTTGTTTTTTCTAGGTTAGGGGTGGTCGTATTCAAGATGGCGGCCAATTGCACTTGTTTGACCCTTCATTTGCATATTTTCAAGATGGCGGCCTGTTTTTTCTAGGTTAGGGGTGGTCGGATTCAAGATGGCGGCCTGTTTTTGTAGGTCAAGGACACTTGCACTTGTTTCGCGCCTCATTTGCCTATTTTCAAGATGGCGGCCTGTTTTTTCTAGGTTAGGGGTGGTCGGATTCAAGATGGCGGCCTGTTTTTTTTGTAGGTCAAGGTCAATTGCACTTGTTTCGCTCGTCCTCATTTGCATATTTTCAAGATGGCGGCTTGTTTTTTTCTAGGTTAGGGGTGGTCGGTTTCAAGATGGCGGCCTGTTAATGAGTTTTATGCAAATGAGGTCATTGGGTGCATTGGGTATATTCAAGATGGCGGCTTGTTTTTTCTAGGTTAGGGGTGGTCGGATTCAAGATGGCGGCCAATTGCACTTGTTTGACCCTTCATTTGCATATTTTCAAGATGGCGGCTTGTTTTTTCTAGGTTAGGGGTGGTTGGTTTCAAGATGGCGGCCTGTTTTTGTAGGTGCGCACACTTGCACTTGTTTCGCGCCTCATTTGCATATTTTCAAGATGGCGGCCTGTTTTTTCTAGGTTAGGGGTGGTCGGATTCAAGATGGCGGCCTGTTTTTTTTGTTTTTTTTTTGTAGGTCAAGGTCAATTGCACTTGTTTCGCTCGTCCTCATTTGCATATTTTCAAGATGGCGGCCTTTTTTTTTCTAGGTTAGGGTGGTCGGTTTCAAGATGGCGGCCTGTTGTCCCCCTGAAAATATGCAAATGAGGCGCGAAACAAGTGCAGTGTTACCCTACAAAAAACGAGGCCGCCATCATATCGACACCTAACCCCAAAGCAGGCCTGAAAACCATGCAAATGAGGTCAAGCAAGTGCAATTGGCCTCATCTTGAATACGACCACCCCTAACCTAGAAAAAACAAGCCGCCATCTTGAATATACCCAATGCACCCAATGACCTCATTTGCATATTTTCAAGATGGCGGCCTGTTTTTTCTAGGTTAGGGGTGGTCGGATTCAAGATGGCGGCCTGTTTTTGTAGGTGCGGACACTTGCACTTGTTTCGCGCCTCATTTGCATATTTTCAGGGGAACAACAGGCCGCCATCTTGAATCCGACCACCCCTAACCTACAAAAAACAGGCCGCCATCTTGAAAATATGCAAATGAGGACGAGCGAAAACAAATACAATTGACCGCACCTACAAAAACAGGCCGCCATCTTGAATCCGACCACCCCTAACCTAGAAAAAACAGGCCGCCATCTTGAAAATATGCAAATGAGGTCATTGGGTGCATTGGGTATATTCAAGATGGCGGCTTGTTTTTTCTAGGTTAGGGGTGGTTTGGATTCAAGATGGCGGCTTGTTTTAGTATGGGAGGGTGGTTTGGATTCAAGATGGTGGCTTGTTTTAGTATGGGAGGGTGGTTTGAATTCAAGATGGCGGTTTGTTTTAGTATGGGAGGGTGGTTTGGATTCAAGATGGCGGCTTGTTTTAGTATGGGAGGGTGGTTTGGATTCAAGATGGCGGTTTGTTTGTGTGTGTAATGGGTTTTTCCCCAGCCCTCATTTGCATATGTTCTTTTCAAGATCCCCAGCATGTCACTCGTTGGATTCAAGATGGCGGCTTGTTTTAGTATGGGCGGGTGGTCGTGTTCAAGATGGCGGTTTGTTTGTGTGTGTAATGGGTTTTTCCCCAGCCCTCATTTGCATATGTTCTTTTCAAGATCCCCAGCATGTGACTTTCCCGATGCCCAGCCCTCATTTGCATATGTGTTTCAATATCCCCAGCCTGTCACTTTCCCGATGCCCAGGGCGGCCTGTTGTCCGCTGAAAATATGCAAATGAGGTCTTTGGGTGTGTGTTTCAAGATGGCGGCTTGTTTGTGTGTGTTAGGGGTGGTCGTATTCAAGATGGTGGCTTGTTTTTTGTAGGTTAGGGGTGGTCGTTTTCAAGATGGCGGTCTGTTGTCTGCTGAAAATATGCAAATGAGGTCAATGGTCTATAAAAGGAGAGTTCATTTTTTAGGGGCGAGGGTGTATTCAATCTGACTTACCTGACCTGTCTCCCAGCCAGCCAGCCAGCCAGCCAGTCAGCCACGCAGCCAGCACAGTCATCCATTTACTTTTCTCGAGTAAGCATGAGACGTGGAGCGGATTTTCCCTTGGACCCAGCCGCACCTCCGGTTGAAGTCTTGCCTGAAGATGTACGTGTCAGGGCCATTTATCAACGACACTGGGCTACCATACGC